>LR812540.1:35905627-36008127 GCA_903798195.1 Danio kyathit
AGAGAGAGAGAGAGAGAGAGAGAGAGAGAGAGAGAGAGAGAGAGAGAGAGAGAAAGCGATAGAAGTCCACATTTAAGCTGTGAAAAATATCTTAAAATATAAATCTAAATTAAAGCTGCAAGCAGCGTTGAAAGGGCACCCCAGCGGCTTTGGAATGATAAGCAATAGTTGTTCAATAAGCACTCGGTCAGTAAATAAAGGACGAATGTGTCAAAGTCATTGATATATAATGGCATTTATAAGTTTATAAATGTTTAATGTTTATAAAATGTAAAATTAATTTTTTTTTCAGAGCTTAAATCACACATAAAAAAAACATTACGCTGCTGTCAAACAGGTGATATATTGCGTTGCGAGTTTTTTTAATAATTTTTTATTTTTATTTTGTAATGACACTTCTGGTTTTCGCTGGAAATTCAAGATTCAGTATTACACATTTTTAGATATTTAAATTATAATAAGGTAGTGTTAGTTAACTTTACTTAATGCATTAGTTTATATAAAATTAACAGTGAGCAACTGTCACGATCACCAGCGATCTTCTCCCCTTATCGCTGGTTTACATGCACAAACACCCATGGACTACAAATCCACCATCAAATGAAGTACAACTCCATACATGCACTCCAAACACACACACATGTTCCTCATCCTGACTGATTGCACATACACCACCGGAGGCTTGTCAAAGACTGATTACACACAGTACATAAGCAGCACACACACTCACTCCATTGCCGAGTCTTGTATTCTGTTCCAGTTGCAATTCTAAGTGTTTCCTTGTTTTGTCTTTGCCGTGTTTTTGACCCTCGCCTTGATTATCCTGTTTAGCCCTGCCTGCCGCCAGCCTTTTGATTATCTGCCTGTTATATTTACTACGACTCTGGATTGCCCTCACACATCCGCTTGCTCCTGTCTTGATCATTGCTTGCCTGAACAACCCTATAATAAAGACCTGCATAAGGATCCTCACCTCTGTTGTCAGCGTATATCCCTGGTTACAGCAACATAATTGTTAAGCATTACATAATCTTTACCTCATTTTTTCGCATAATATTTGAAATAAAATAACAATTGTGTCAACCACATCAATATGAATTTAAATTCATTTTTAAAAGTAGATTATTCAGAAGACTTTAATATTATAATTAATACATGCTATACACATTGACATATTGTACCAATGAAGATCGAATGTCATTAGGAATAAATGAAAAAAATTGTAATAAAATAATTTTTAAAAATCATAGGGAAGCCCAGCAAATAAACGAACTCGCGATGCAATACATCATGATTGACAGCAGCATTATTAAATTGTTTTGCGCATGTTTATAAGCATCATTAAGCTCCGGTGGGTGTCTATGTAACTGCAGCAGTATGCCCTGCGAAACTGTGAGTGACACAGATCACAAATGCCACTATAGTGTCAGTGACACATGCCAGTGAAAACTAGAAGTGCCACTACTCACAGTGGCATGTGCCAGTGGCAACTGTCTGTCAGATGTCTTGCTGCTGACGTGGCACATTTACTGTAACTAAAAATGGCCATGTAGATGTGTTCAAGATAACTTTTATCAAACATGTGAAGCAGATGTAAGGCTTGAAGCTTACGCTGCTTTTCTGAACCAATAATCGGAAACAGAAAGCAGTTGAAGGATGGCGTGTTTGGATCATTTATTTATCTGACTCCATTGTAATTAATCTGACTCCATTACAGTTGTTATCATCATTGATAAAGAGAAAGAATCTCAATGTCTTAAAGCAGGCAAAGTTATTTATTAAGTTACATGTTTAAATATACAGACAGTAGAATGAAACAAACTAACATACTGTATAAAGAAATTAGCTGTAACATATGCACTGCTGAGCAACAAAGACAGTGAAGCTGCCTTTGTTAGCATATGAGGCTACGCACTGGTGTGCGGGAGACGCAGAGTAAAAGCCCAGATCAACAGTTACCTTTCCTTATTATACCCTGAGCAAAGCATTGTCAAACATGAGTGAAAACCAACCTCCAAAACCAGCTGAACATGAAAGCAAAGTTGAGGAGTTGAAATGGGGGAGAAGTACATTAACATACTCTCCTCAGGCCATGACCTAACTATGGTAAATATATAGTATATTGAAATACAATCAATCAATGTCTCTGTTGATTTCATCACTACAACGCTTAAGTCATAAACTGTCAAATGACACCAAACATGACAAAGTTATATGAAGGAAGATCACAAGCAGATTAATTGTGTATGGCGAAAGGCACATGGTTACTGTAAGCAAATGGCAGAGATGTGTATTAGGGCTGTGATGAACTCTGCCACGCCAAGAGGACCCATCCCATGCTTGGAATGTCTCAGTAGTCCTTCATTAGCGTAGAAGGAATAGCATATAACATTTTCTCAGCTTACACAGACAACAGAAAAAACATTTTCTGTTGACAACAGAAAAAACATTTTCTGTTGTCTTTTGAAGTCATATTGAGTGTAAGTTCTATTGAGACTGTACCATATCATGTGACAAGTTAAAAAATGCAGAGTTTAGCAAGGATAAAATAATCAATCATAGGGTTAGTTCTGGAAATCATGGCAGTCAAACCAATCCAGTTCTGACATGCATCACAGCAGTCTATATTAATCTGCTCTCTGTTCTACACTCCCTCAACCATCCCCATGAACTCCTCCTAGATCATTTCAGAAATCTGATTATTAGCCAAGTGCATGGTAATAAGCCTCATATCTCTGGCAATTAAATTGGCTCCTAATTAATCATAATTGTTTATGATTTGGGGTTCTGTTACCCCATGAGGGCTGAATTGCTACTGGTCTTCCCTGCTCTGTATAGGCTGCATAAAATTTGGCCCAGAACAGAACCATCCCGCCAACACTTAATATATCTATATATTTGATCATTACTGTGCGAATGGGTTAAGGGATCAGATTCCTAAAAACCAAAAAATGTCACAGTGGGATCATTTTAAATGACTGTCGCACATAACATTATATAGCTGTGTCAAAGATCAGCAGACGAGGTGCAGACGTTCTTGTTGTGGGTAGGCGTGGATGGGAAGACCCAAAAAGAAACTGTTTTTCAGAAAGTCACTCAGTTCTTGTCTGTGCACGGCCACCATCTGACCTACAATCAGTGCAAGGACAAGTTTTAAAAAACTAAAAAGTACTTACATACTATAGATAATGCCATGAGCAATAGATGTGGTGAAACTTTGAACATATGTCTATAATCCTACTCACTTTGAGATGATATTAAAATGTCTAGGCAGATAGAGAAGTACAAGTAGAAATATCCATCAATATGTTTAATCAAAGACTTTAATTAAAAAAAGAGCAACAACAATCCCCATGAAACATTCAATTGTAGTGTCTACCAATGAAGTGATAACCTGAATCAGGTGCATTTGATTTAAGGGTTAGGTCATCCAAAAATAGAAATTTACTCTTCCAAATGTTGTTTTAATGCCCTGAGACATTCATTCATCTTCTGAACACAAATTAAAAGATTTTAGATTAAATCCAAGAGCTCTTTGATCCTCCATAGACAACAATGGCCCAGAGATGTTCAAAGTCCAGAAAAGAAACCAAAAACATTGTCAAAACCTTCCATGCGACTTTAGTTGTTGCACTGTAATCACGTGAAGCTCCAAAAACACTTTTGTACACCAAAAAATGCAAATGTAAGTTTGTTTGCCTATATCTTCTCTTCCACTTTATGTGAGGAGGATGTGTGTTTACTACAAGCAGTACAATGTATACACACAAGCACCGCACTTGCCCTAGTAAATGTGCACCCTGATCTGATAAGGAAAACATTGTCATATTTCCATTTTTTTTTTTTTTTTGGTGCACAAAAGTGTTATTGGAGCTTTGTTGTGATTACAGTTGGACCAATAAAGTTGCATAGTATGTTTTTATAATGTCTTTGGTTCCTTTTCTAGGCTTTGAATGATTCGTGAACACTGTTGTCTATGGGGGATGAGGGAGCTCTCGGATTTCATCCAAAATATCTTAATTTGTCTACCGAACATGAATGAAGGTCTCAGCGGATTGGTACGACATGAGGGTAATTAGTTTTTTTGGGTGACCTCACAATTGAAGTTTGCAAAATCGTGTTGGAGGGGCTCCAGGAACATCGTTGGGAACCTACGATTACTCCAAATCAAGTAGTGTGTCCTACTGTCAAGATGTGTGGGATGTTTAAAGCCAGGATTAGTTCACTTGTTAGTTCACTAGTTACCTTTAAACCATACCAGCCAAGGAATAAAGGCCTTACATAAAAATAAATAATTGCTAATTTTCTTCTTTGTGGTTAAAAATATATATATATTTTATTATTTATTTACTTATTTTTTATGAAAATGACCAATCATTTGTCTCAGCAAGTCTCTTATTCCTTCTTTAACTTTAAAAGCATTTATTTACTTCAAATGTTCATCCTCTAGACCCTCCTCATTTATCCGGGCTTGGGACCGACACTAGGTGCTGTATAGAAAGCCCTGTGGCCGAGTTCTGAAACATACATTATTGCAGTGTTTAATTAAAGACAGTCACCAACTTTAAAATTTAACCTAATGTTGATTATAGATGCTGAACGTACTTACAGCTAAAGAAAATGCAAAGCCAACACACAGAATGGAAAAAATCATTACAGGTATTGGACTTGGTTTTGTTCCTTGGTTGCCTATCCGTCTTGCTTCCCTCACTGTTAACAAAAAAAAAAAAAAGAAAGGAAAACAGCATGAAACTTGATTTCATTGTTTACTGTTTCTAGAGTAGCCTGAAACATAAAGAGTCTGCACAATTATGACATAAAGATCATTTTACTCCAAAAAAACATTGTATTTACGTACCTGCAATGTTAAGCTTGACGTTCCTAATTATTGAGTCCTGTATGATATAGCATGTGTACTTTCCGCTATCACTCTCTTGCAGATCACTGAGTTTGATGGAGAAGTTTCCGTTCTTGTACTTTTCAGGGAAGCTTTGAGCTCTGTTCTTGTATGCTGGATCCTGTACTTTGGCAGAAATACCATCAATAATCTCAAAGACATCCAAGCCATTGTGTCTCCAGCGCACAATGATGTCTTGAACTGTAAGCTGCCGCTCTTCAGAAGAACAAGGTAAAACAGCAGTGCCTCCAATAAAACCCTCAACAGAGGCCTGTGAACACACTGAAACAGAAAATACTATTTTTCTGATCAAGTGGCAGCGCCAAATTGATCAAAGCCTGGGAAGACATGATGCCAACCATCCGATGACAACACATACAATTAAAACACTTCATTGAGCATGTACACATAGACATCACAATATATATATATATATATATATATATATATATATATATATATATATATATATATATATATATATATATATATATTCAATTCACAATTTAAATTGTGTCAAATATATATATATATATTAGGGCTGTCAAAATTAGCGCGTTAACGCACACGATTAATTTGAAATATTTAACGTAAAAAAAAATTAACGCATTTAACGCAGTTGCAGTTTTTTTTTTATTTCCTGTTGTGGCCGACGTGTATTCAGGGCCGGCGGGTCCATAGAGGCGACCTAGGCGGCTGCCTTGGGTGGCAG
Organism: Danio kyathit; assembly: GCA_903798195.1. NCBI lineage: Eukaryota > Metazoa > Chordata > Actinopteri > Cypriniformes > Danionidae > Danio > Danio kyathit. The sequence continues at coordinate 35,911,237 of LR812540.1, forward strand.
AATAGTGAGCGAACCCCCCGGTCCTCACTTTCATCCGCGACACCCACCCCATCCCTCCCGGTCCTCACTTTCATCCGCGACACCCACCCCATCCCTCCCGGTCCTCACTTTCATCCGCGAACCGGTCACTTTCTATTTTACTTTCGGGTTGAGGGCGGCGTGATTGCCATTCGCATAGAGCGCCAGTTCAGCTTGCTCCGGCTCTCTGTGTGTTTAATGTGCAAAGAAATATGAATAAGACCAAGGACGCGCTTTTAGAAGGAAAGTTTCAGTATAAAACAATTAAGGTCGCATCACCTGAAGGGAGTGCGCTGTACTGCGTGTTTTCTCTCTCTCTCTTTCTCTCTGTCTGTGTGTGTGTGTGTGTGTGTGTGTGTGTGTGTGAACTTTACAATGATTACAATTGTTTGTATTTAATACTTTATTAATATTATTATAATTTTCCAATTTCCATATTTGCAATGCCTGTATTTTGGATTTTTTTTTTTTTTTTCGTAATTAATCATGATTAATTATTTTGTGATTAATTATGATTATTCACAAAAAAGTGTGATTAATTAGTTACATTATTTAATCAATTGACAGCCCTAATATATATATATATATATATATATATATATATATATATATATATATATATACATACATACACACACACACACACACATATATATATATATATATATATATATATATATAATATAACTGCAGGTTAATTATGTTTATATATAATAATATAATAACTGTAACTGATAAAGTTATTAGTAATTAAAGTTACTAATTAAAGTAATTATTAGATAAAGTCATTGGTAACTAATAAAATTACAGTAAGTAATAACGTTTATATATATAACGTTAATAAATGTTTTCTGATTTTGATTGTAATGTAATAATGTGCACCTTTTTGTAAAGCTGCTTTGAAATAATAACTATTGTGAAAAATCGCTATACAAATAAACTTGAATTGAGCATTTTTAATGACAGTAAACCTTTGGTGCTTACCTTGATGCATCAACAGCAGATGACAATAAATGGAAAATAACCTGTACAAAAACAAAAGGCTCATGTACTTTGATAACACATAATGCTCACACAATAAAACTGTTGATTAAGGTAAAGCCCCGTTCAGATTACAAGATTTTGTCCTAATTTTTGGCATGATTTGCTGTGATGTAGGGTGTCCTGGAAATTTTTAAATGATAAACTGGATGCAAGATTCAATCATTTCTTCTCATGCAGTGTGCTATAATACATGACAACCTATGATATGTCTGTGACGCTTTACGGCGTCCTCGCAAAAAGTCTTATTTACTTACTCCCAGGGCCATTTCATTCCATATCAAAGTAGTTGATATTTAGCTGCACCATATTGGTGTTTTGTAACATCTAGTTTTTATGAAGTGAGTTAGCGCAATGCTCATCCCCCAATCTGGAGGACCAGTTCATACACACATACAATTTAGCTTACCCAATTCAACAACATCACATGTGTTTGGAATGTAAGGGAAACCAGAGCACCCGGAGGAAACCCACGCGAATACAAGGAGAAAATCACAAACTCCACACAGAAATGCTAACTGACCCAGACGGGGCTCGAACCAGCGACCTCGCAGAAAGTCTAACATGTTTAATTTTACCCACTTTGTCCACAATGAGTTGTCACATGGGTGACTAATAAAAATAAAGTTGACCAATAAAAGAACAGAATCTCTTCCATACATACACAGCTTTTAAAATGGCATAATGAAAGAGAAAGAACGGCTTCTTCTATGACATGGACGAAAACTTTTTGGAGCAACAGTACTCTTGTATGTTGTGTCATCAGGGATCAACCATGACAATACAAAAAGATAAACATTGATGATCGATGGCCGTGGCACTTCTGCAGCCTGGTAGGTGATCGGGGTGTGACAAGATCTTGCGTCACGAGATTAATTGACAATGAGATATCTTGTTGAGATGTCTCGTGAGTTGTGATGTTAGCATGATGGAGCATAAGGGTGAAATTAGCATTGGATATTGAAGGAAAGGTTGGATTTTTGCACACAGCTAGCAACCCCGGCTGGCCTCTGTGTTGTGTGTCACTCGCTTGCTTTTTGTCTCAAGTTCAAGTTTTCTCAAGTTTCTCGAGTTCAACAGCTGCCGCAACACACACATTAACCATGGCATTACCACATGATGGAATATCACTTTAGATAGGCTAAAAGTCATAATCGTTATAAACACAAATCCAGTTATGTTGAGTATTCCTATTTCAGTTGCATTATTACTGGCAGTACAGACATGTAAACACCATCATTAAACTATTACCGTCGTGTAGGACTTTTCACTGCATTTTGTGACAGGAGAGTCCATACACACATGGCTGTTTGAAACTATTCTCTGAACCTACTGAGTCAGTAAAGACTCACACACTTCACTACGATCATCACCAAACACATCTTTATGCTGTCCGGGAAAGGAGGAAGTTTTTTAATTACATTAAAACAACTCTCTCTGTCCTATCAGTCAAGTCCTTACTTCATACTCGCATCCAGTAGGTCAGACTTTGTCATGGAGACATACTGAATGAAAGTGAAACTGATAAAAAAAATAATACCAAAAATTAAATAATCAATTTGTGAAAAGGAGTTAGACTTCTGATGAGAAATTGTACAGGGGAGAAACCAGTCAGTAGGGTTTAGAGATAAATATTTTGCTGTGTTTTCGTGTCCTTTACTGCATAGAATTCATTAAAATATAAGGAAAACAACATTCATTACAAGTTGATTAAAGAACAAAAAAAAGCAGCTAAATTGTTTTGCATTTTGTGATTTTTTTTCCAGTTGAATGAAAGACTATTTTCCATTCATGTATTTCATCTTTGAGTTTTTTATAAAAATATTGTCAAATTTCATCTTGTCTCGTGTACCCAATCTTGTGTCTCGTCTTGTGGAGTAAGCGTTTCGTCACACCCCTAGTAGGTACTGGAATTACGTAACTAACAAAACAGACAATGACACAGACATGTATAATTTATGCAGCTTCTTGATGACTGAATGTGGTTGTAGACAACATATAAATAATTGATTGTGAAGCAATGTGAAATCAAGTTTGTATCTAGACAAAAGTCATGTAATCTGACACCATGACTGTTGTAACCAATAATAAAAATCGTGTAAACTGAACAGGGCTTTATGGAAACATTAAACAGTCCTGAACATCCTCTTTGACCTGAAGGCTCAACATAACATTCAAAGGGTTCTTGTTGAAACTATTAACACTGGAGTTGATATTTTCAGCCTTTTTAATGTACCATAACCACTTTATATTAAATGTCTTTAATATATAACAACAATGAAATTACTAAAGTCCACAATGCACCAAGTGTGTACATAGAAGTGTTTACGTTGTACTTTTATTTAAGAAAAAACATGCCTGTTGAAATTATTTATTTGTAAATAAGTTTTATATTCACATCTAGAACTACACCTCTGAATCAATACGTAGAACTCCCAAACTAGTAACACTTTACAAGTTGTATTAGTGTTTGTCAATGCATTAGTTAACATGAATTAACATTTAACAATGCATATGTTGAGCATTAATTAATCTCTGTTAATGTTAATTAAACTTATATTAATGTGTCAGCTAATGCATTAGTTAACATGAAATAATAGTGAACAATGATGTCATTCATTAGTACATAAGCTTTGTTAACACTATTGTTTGTTATAATATATCGCTTTACAATAACAGATTAATTAGTTAATGTTTACTTACACATGATGTAATTGTCAATGGTTGAGATAACATGACCGAAAACGAACAATTTCATGAAAACTTACAAATAGTAATGTGTTAGTTCATGTGTTAGTTATCATGGACAATAGCTTTTATTCACATTTTATTCACAAAATTGCTACATTTTTAAATGTAGCAATTGAACAGTAAAAAGAGATATATATTATATATATTTATTTTTTTTTTACTAAACTTAAACAGTAAAAACATTTTTTGTCAATTTAATTAATTCCATTGCGAATGAATGTTGTCTTTGTTAGTCGATCAAGAGTTTTTTTCTAAGTTCACAAAACTGATCAAACTGTCAATCAGAAATATGCTTTCCTTTGTGGATTTTTTGTGACTTCTTTTAGGGGTTGTTCATTCTGCTAATTAATTCTGAAGTAGTTTATTAATTCTAAATTTACCTAATTTTTAAAACACTTCACTGTGTAAGAGAGTGTGCATATTAACCAACTACCAATATACAACTTAAAACTATTGTTCTGAATGTAGTTTTATTAGGAAAAATACATAATTGTTCAAAAATGTGTAGCTGTTTTATAATACTATATTATACAACATGTGATCTTTATGTTACTTTAACTATACACTGCTAAAAAGGATATGTCTTGTTCAGTGTTGGGGAGTAACTAGTTACATGTAACAGGGTTACATAATTTAATTACAAAAAAAAATGTAATTGTAATTCGTTGCAGTTACTGAGAAGAAATGTGTAATTAAATTACAGTTACTTATGAAAATGTTTAAGATTACAAATGGGGTTACATCTAAAACATTTTCTTTAAAGAATCTGGCATATGCTGAATAATATTAATCTGTTGCTTTGCCTGTTTTTGATATGCACAATGCCTTCTGCTAAGGTCATTTATTAAAGCAGTGCTATTCTGATATAACTACACTTCTCAGTAGTGTAGCGGTAGCTTCGCTACTTTCTAAATCAAAAAGCTTTTCAGTAGCGAAGTTATTTTTTTAGTCAAGTAGCGCAGTAGCGTCCACACAAGCTACATTTACCGATCGCGGATCAATAAGTGATGGCACCAGCATTCATGGAGCTGTGAGGCTGGTGTATAGCCGATGAAAATAAAGCCATATGACGGCGAGAATAACGACTTCTTCTTCTTCCTGTTTTTCAGTGGTCGACAACAAACTTTTTAGTGTGTTACTGCCACCTCTCTCTCTGGGGTGCGTTTCCAACATTGTTAGCCAACTAAGGTTGCAAGGCTGCAAACACAGTCATGGCTCATGGCGAAAGCTATAGGTGGCCTATTATTTATAAGCAGAACTTATGTTATGTTTCCAAAGATTGTGAAAACAAAAAACACAGAATACGTTAATGCTTTTAATTTCATTCATTCATTCATTCATTTTCTTTTCGGCTTAGTCCCTTTATTCATCAGGGGTTGCCACAGTGGAATGAACCGCCAACTTATCTAGTATATGTTTTACGCAGCGGATGCCCTTCCAGCTGCAGCCCATCACTGGGAAACAACCATACAATCATTTACACAAATACACTACGGACAATTTAGTCTTGCCAATTCACCTGTACTGCATGTTTTGGGACTTGTGGGGGAAACCAGAGCACCCGGAAGAAACCCACGGCAACACGGGGAGAACATGCAAACTCCACACATAAACGTCAACTGACCCAGCCGAGGCTCAAACCAACGACCTTCTTGCTGTAAGGCGAACATGCTACCCACTGCACCACCGTGAAACCCTGCTTTTATTTTATAGTAGGTTATTTATTAAGTATCTGTACTGTATATGACATGGGCCTGTTGGTTAGAACATTTCTGCAGTGGTTTATATGTGTCAAATTGTAAAAGTAGACTTTTCAAAAAAAAAATATATATATTATCCTACTTAATCATCATCATTATTAATATTATTAATATTATTATTAAAGTAGGATTTTTATTAATTCCTAATAAATATTCAATTTCATTTCTTAATAGCCTCATTATTTATTTATTTATATGATTTACATATGATATTAGAATACGTGTTAGCTTTTGAAAGTGATTTTAGTTAATTTAGAATAGAATATGTAATGTTCTCAATAATTTTTGTAAAAGAAACATAGGCCCTATATGTGCCGTTTACATATATTTCAATTAATATGGAGAACGAATGCAAGTTTTTACCAAAACTAATATTGGATTTTTTTTTTTATGTGAGTGCGTGTAAAACAATATAATTTGCACAAAGAAATTATGGAGTTCTTCTCTAAAGAAGATGTTACCACCCCGTTTAGAGGCGTTTTAAATTATAACTAACATAGTTCAAGCGATGGATCTGCGACAGAGAAACTACGGGTTTTGGGAAACACTCCTCACTACATCGATCTTTTCCCAAACGATGCATCATACTATGATAGTTTAACCACGAGTTACGTCGTTGTTTGGGAAACGCACCCCTGGTCTGTAATGTCGCCAACACATGAGAAATTTGCTTAATTGAAAGATGACTGAGGGAGAGGAGCTCTATATATTTATTAATTACAATTAACACAATAAATACAAATTAAAAACTGCTTCTATTCTAGCCGAAATAAAACAAATAAGACTTTCTTCAGAAAACAAAATATTACCAGACATACTGTGAAAATTTCCCTGCTCTGTTTACCATAATTTGGGTAATTTACCATAATTACACTGTAAAAAAAATCTGTAAAATTTACGGAAAAATACTGGCAGTTATGGTTGCCAGAACGTTTGAAAAATTGTTTTTACAGAAATATGTTGTATTTTTTACAAGAGAAAAATGTATTCATTAACTGATGCAATGATTATTTACAAACCTTTGAGTTAATAATTTTTATTTGCTGAAATAATTTAATTGGCATTTACTGGCATTAAAAGCAATATTTTATCCCCTGGTTTCACAAACAAGGTTTAAGGCTAGTCATGGATTAAATTGCATGTTTAAGCTGTTTCAACTGAAAATAACTTGCAGTGAGATGTCTTAAAATATGTAAGTGTCATTTTTTGTCTACAGGTGCACACTAGTAAAGTATTTTTTTAAGGCTGTTTTTAAAAATGTGGCCTAAATAGCCTAATTTAACTAAGGTCTAGTCCTGGCTTAAGCTAAGCCCTGTTTGTGAAACTGGGCCTAAATGTCTAAGTAATATATCTGAGCATATTGATATTGAGAACCATTGCACATCAGCTCACTACAAAAACTTTTTAAATAATGCAAAGTCATTGAATGCATTATTGTGTTTATGTGTGACTGGAATTAAACAGATTTCCACTGCATTAGTAACTACACCGTTACATTTAAATAAAAGAAGATGCAGCATAACATCACATACTCCCAGTTCATCTTGGACTTGCACACAACCGCTACTATTCTGCACAATGGTGACACAAAAAGGTTTTACGGTATTTTGCTGTTGTTTTTCTTCATTTTACAAAAAAATACTGGCAGCTGTGGTTGCCAGTAATCTACTGTTTTAACATTTTACGTTCGTAAATTCAGTTTACAGAATATTTCAGTAAAAAATACATTTCACAGCCTGTATTTTTCATCGAACACATTTAACCCCTTAAATCCCAGAGCAAAATCTTCAGTAGGGTGCTCACTACAGAGGGTTGAACACTCAGACAGTGAAGTTAATGAGATAATTAAGTGTCTGACTAAAGGAGGATTCAGAATTATTGATGAACAACTGTTAACAAGCAGAATCACTGAAGAAAAGAAAAACACAAATTACAGCCAAAACCAAAGATGAAATCAACTGAGAATTAAACTTAAATAATTTTTTACACAATAAAAATATATGTTCTCAAGATCTCAGCAGAACATCATTAAACAACTCCACAAACATCAGGAGGTTCACTTATTACAGAACTTTGACTATTTCTGTCACGAGACAGACACTGTTTCAATTTCTGTCACTTTGACACTGTTTCAATTTACTATAATCTTATATGTGAAGCTGCTTTGACACAATCTACATTGTATAAGCGCTATACAAATAAAGGTGAATTTAATTTAATTGAACGAGAACAAAAGCTCTTAATAAAATTTGTGTTGTTCATTTGAAGTCACCATGATGGAGGACAGAGTCTGCTTTAGTTGGGCTCTTCAACTTCTTGTTTAAAATCTAGTTGTTATTTTGGCTGCTATAGTTATTGGTGTTAATCACACTATTTGTATAACATTATAAGCCAAAACAAATTATTCAAATAGGTTGAATGAATTTAACTATGACATCAAATCCACCCTTGCCTTCGTGTGTACTTGTTGAATATCATGTTAGCTCTGTGTGAGAATTGAATAACACATGTAAATGAAACCACAGAAGCTTCAGCAATCAATGCCTGTTTAGCAATCACAATGAAAATGTTTGATCTATGGCAGAACTCAGAAACACACAGACATCAACAATTAGTCATTGAATCTCAATAATGGTGACAAACAAAAAATAAATATCAAATAAAAATCAAGCCAGAACAACTCAAAACACTGTACTGAAATATTACCCCCCAAAAACAAAATAAAATAAAAGCAAAGAAAGAAAGTTTAAGACCATAAAGCTGCATAATTTATTTATGCTGCAATGCATGCTGGGTACCAGCATAGTACAAAACTCCCAGCATGCATTGTGGCATGAATGAATTATGCAGCTTTTTTACTATGTTTTTAGCAACCATGGTTGAGGTTCATATCCTGATTCTTGATGTCTGTGTGTCTTAAATGAAATGCTGGAGCTGGTTTTATGCTCAGTTATTAATTCCTTCATAATTGTTTGTTGACCCTCCTGGATTCTTTACTATTGTCCCAAAAACATCACATAAAAGAATTAAAATAATTTGCTAATCGTTTTGTGACTAATAAAATTTATTCTGTAATAAGTACTTAAAGGTTCTCACAGCTTTACTTGCTATAACTGATGAGTTTTAGAAACACAGTTATAACCGCCAGAGAAATATTAAAATAAAAGAGCACCGGTTCAAGAGCCGAACTAAATCAGCCTCTGATCTCCACGATGGTGAGGTCAAATGAAACATTTTCAATAAAAAATATAAACCTCTGTTAATTATCAAATATTCTTTGCAGAATATTGAAATTAAGTTTAATCAGTGAAGCTGGTAATGCTGTTTGTGGAGTTGTTTAATCCTTAGTTTTAATTCAGTTGGTTTGGTGTAAGGCTGTATAGTTTTATTTCTTGTTCTGTCCTTCAGTGATTGTGCTTGTTAGCTGCAGGTGTTCATCAATTCAGTCATTTGTGGTCGCTTGCTCTGTCTAAACTAATCAACTGATTTAGGGACTAGTGAATGAGGGTGTGTGGTGAGATTTCAGACACTCTGCCCACTTTCTCGAAAGCAAAGGTTAGATCTGTTACAGCTATTTTCCATATTTTGTACAGAAATGATTGTTTTCACTGTAGATTGTACAGATTTTTACTGTTAAAGTTACGGACATTTTTTACAGTGTATATGTCAGATTCTACAGTAAAATAATGTTTTTTCGCTAAAACAGTAATATGCAGTTAAAAACATAACCAACAGCAGAAAACTGTGAGTTAACAGAGTTCAGATTCGACGTTTTCAAGTCTGTGTTTGAAATCCCACTTTGTGCCCTTGATCACTATTCCATACACTAGTTCACTAATATAGTTCACCTGACAGAGTTAATGAACACTAATGAGTGCAATATATCGAAAGACAAAAAATAGAGATCGTGACAGGCCTAATATATATATATATATATATATATATATATATATATATATATATATATATATATATATATATATATATATATATATCTTACTGTAGTAAAGGCTAAAGTATACAATGGTAATTACTATTAGTTCATGATAGTTACTAATGATACTACATTATGTAGTGTAATTTATAAATGAAGAGTACGGCATATTATTTACAGTAAATAATTGAACTGAACAATTATGCCTCACATATTTCATTGATTTCCCAGTGATGGGTTGCGGCTGGAAGAGCATCCGCTGCGTAAAACATATGCTGGATAAGTTGGTGGTTCATTCCGCTGTGGCGACCCCAGATTAATAAAGGGACTAAGCCAAATAGAAAATGAATGAACAAATGTTTCATTGACAGTTTTATTGATCACTAAGATGGGATTGATTTTAAGTTGCTTTGTATTAAAAATGAAAATGCAAAAATAGCTTTGATGTATTTTTTTTTATTGCAAATGCCACAAAAATCACCCTGCACAATGAACTAAAATTTTTATTTTGTAACAACAGTAAACAATATTTTTGTTATAAGGTCTGGTTTTGTGGTGGCTGTAGTTTAAAATTAAATTAATATAATCTTAATTTAAGTGATTAAAGATTTTAAAAATTCTAACAGTAAACAGAGGCACTGTAAGGTTACACCTGCTTGGTATAAATGCTTGAAATCAGTTACTTTACTTTTATTAAGTAATTGAAAAGGTAACGTTACACTACTTATTACGTTTTAAATAGGGTAATTTTTAATCTATTACATTTACAAAGTAACCTCCCCAACACTGGTCTTGTTTAGTATTTGCAATTTTGAAAATAGCCATGCCTAAACGAAAGTGAAAGAGACATACGCTTCTTTGTGTTTACCAATTAAGCTCCTTTTTGAGTGAACGCAGATCGTCCTATTTTCGCTTTTTTTTTAAATGGTCAAACGAAGAAGTCAAATATATTGCAAATATCATAACAAATGAAACGTGCACAACACAACGTCACACTAATTTCGCAAGCTCATCTGCAGGATGTAAACAAGCCCCCGCCAAACGGCTCTGCACGCCATATATGCAACTCGATTGTTTACGTATTTTATTGTGCTTTTTGACCCACTTGGTTAGTCCTATGTATATTGCAAGCTTGAAAAACTATGAAAACTATGGGTTTGGATGTAAATCGACGTAAATCCAAACGACGGAATTCTGCAAAATATATGTTAAAATAAGTGAAATATTAGACCGACGTACCTGTTGTTCACCATCATGATACACACCACGGTAACCTTTGTTAAATAAAAATTTGTATTTAAACGAGTTTTTAAAGTTTGATTTGAACGAGAGCTGCTTGCTTCTGCTTATGTTTTGGTTGCAGAAGTTTTACCGTTTTTGTCCACAAGGGGGTGACACAAATAATAAAAGTAAATGCAAAGTTAATAAGAGTTAGAAAATCATACATTCAAAGTTTGTCACACGTTTCCTGTGACGGTTGGGTTTAGGGGTAGGACCATATCGATTATGATAATGTTCTGAAGGTTCATAATATGATAATACTGTAAAGCCTCACCTACTGCAGTCTCAGTGTGCGGGTTTCTTCTTCTTGTTTTATGATGGGTGGCATCCAACTTTAAGGTGCATTACCGCCACCTACAATACAGGCGGTGTGAATCGAATGACTAGCAGACTATCTTCGCTGTTATATTCTATGCATTACACTGTTTCCCTAAAAAACCGCAATTTAATAATTATTAATATCTGTTTGACTGAGTATTTGTTTTGCCTCTGTTGTTTCCTTCTGTGATTTTCACAATATTTTCCTTTTATAATACTTTTGACATTGACTTAATACATGCTCTATTGATTCTTCCACTTAACAATAATTGCACAAACTCGTAGGATGTTTTCCAGTGAGATGTAGTTTTATTTAATCTTGTGTGCCCCAATCTTAACCTGTATTGTACATTTTCCTCCTTTGCATGTCCTCTTGTCCTCTTCATCCTTTCGCTTTCTTCTGAATATAAATAAAATATGTTTTCCAGTGGTTCCATGGTTCCTTTTATTTTGCCATTTACTACTGAATTAATCCTTACCACTTTTAATTCCGCTTTGCTGAATGAAATGTCCATTTTATTCTCTTGCCTTATTGCATCCTTTGCTAGTGAATCTGACATTTCAGTTCCTATGATCCCCTGTAAGCTATATAAGTACCCACATACATATGGCAGGTGATCAGATGTTCTTTTATTAACTGATATACCCAGAGATGATACCTTTTTCCAAAAGGATCTTTAGATCCATCTGAATATATACATAGTTTCCATTTACTGTTTGAATCCTGTCTATGCCAAACATTTAATCTTTGTTTTCTCACTCTCTCAACATGGGAGAAGTATTTTAGTAGGGATGTCCCAATCAGGTTTTTTGCCCTCGAGTCTGAGTCATTTGTTATTGAGTATCTACCGATACCGAAACTTGATCTGATTCTTCTTCAATACATAAAAAAAAAGAATAAAGAGGAGCGGAGAAACACATCCAGAATGTTCTTTATTTTTTATTTAATTCACCTTATTTAAACATTCAACAACTCCGTTAAAAAAGAAAGCACTTCTGTGAAGCTTGAACAAATAATAAATAACAAATTCTTCACTTTTAGACTTTAGTGCAACAGTAAATATATATATAAAAAATCTAATATACACAGTTAGACATTTCAAAGGGTTTTTACAGTAACGCTGTTACCAGTAAGGTACTATATTTGAGATTTACAGTAGACCAATTACCAACCTACGTCACACATGACATCACGAGGGTCCCCGGTTGCAAAAAAAGACTGGCTGCTATAGCAAACATGTGGTGTTTTGCGGTAGAATGCCAAATTCGAAAAGTCCAAAAATAGAAAACTTAACTTTTACCGTACACCACACTGCTTTCAATGCCGACTGCAGACGTCTTTGGCTAAAAGGGAGCTGAATGAAGTGAGGACCTAATTATAAATGCTGGACTCTGCAGTTCTCATGTTATATCAGGTCAGTTCAGGCTATGCTGAATCACACACATTACTCGTTTTTGATTGCAGCAATGATTACATATGGTTAATTAAACTGCGGACACTGAATGCTTAGAATGAAACGTGAAAGTTTTTAAAGTTGGTTTTATATTCACACATTTATTCAGCGACAACTTAAAACATTAAAGAAAAATGTGTAAAAATTATATTTCAATCATCCAAATTATCTTATTTTAAGAAAAATAACTTTTAAAACAACATGAACATACATGTACAAAACTAATGTATGTGTCTGAACTGCATATTGTTGAGAGAGAAAAAAATTGTACTTAGTACTACTGACATTAAACCAGACACAATTACAAAATATTTCATTCTTTAAAACATTGACAATGCTTAAAGCACTTAAGGAAAATGTGTGAAAATTACATTAAGTAATAAGCATTTAAATCAACAGATTAAAAATAAATAAATCACACAAAGCACAAGAACATACATGTACAATAATAATTTTATTATCTGAACTGCACATTGTTGGAAAACTATTAGCCGACTCAGAAAAATCCAAATTTAAAATATTACTACTGTAATTCCGGTGTCAAATGCTCAACAATGTCTAAATTCACATGTTCAAATGCAATTCATCTTTATTTCTTTGCACTTTTACAATGTAGATCAAAGATATCAAAGCAGCTTAACATAGAAGTTCTTGTAAATTGAAACTGCTTCACTCCAGTTTTCAGAGTTGAAGTTCAGTTAAGTTCAGTGTAATGTAAACATCACTGCTGAAAGTTCAAACATTGAAGAGCAAATCCACCGATCCAACAAACGAAGCCAGTGGCGACAGTGGAGAGGAACAAACTTCATCAATTGATGAAAGTGTAGAAAAAAGCCCTTGAGAAAAACCAGGCTCAATTGGGAATGACCAGTTTTCCTCAGGCCAAACTTCCTGTGCACAGTCGCAGTCTAGTCACCGGAGGCTGGAGAACGCTGGACGTCTGTCATGGAGAAGCTTCAGGTGTGAGTAGGTCACCGACGGGTGTTCAGGCTGGCCCACGAGATCAATGCAGAGACTCGTCTGTCACTGGGTTCTGTTCTCCACTCCTCCATGACCACCACAGCATCTGGTCAGGTCAGTCCAGGATTATGGAGAAACAGACTAACATAAGCATAGAGCAAGCTTGTTTTAAAAAACTAGTTTTCAGCTGGTACTGAGCAACTGGCTCCTGCTTATGACCAGCTCACTATCATGTTTAAAAGATGACTAACCAGAATGTCCTGTTAATTTTTTTCCCAACAAGGCTTTACAAAAATATTGTAGCATTTGTGATGGGGTGATTCAGTGCAGGACAGATTAAACCATTTGTATATTCCTAATATTGGAATATATATTCCTATTGGTATTCCTAATAAACTAAAACAGACTGAATGCTGATGCAACTACTGCGAGTGTATCACCTAATCCAAGTTCTCAAAATTGCCCCGTTAAAAAACGGTAAGTTACTGGCAGCTGCAGTTGCCAGCAATGTACTGTTATTTTACAGTATGTTGCTGTAAAAATACATGGACTACATTGATATACACAATACTCAAGTGAATTAATTTTGTTCATTGAAAGCGACTGCCTCAAATTGGCCAACTTCTGTATGAGTTTATGAAATAATGTGCTACATATGCTTAGAAGCATACTTATAATGATAACTTATTTTAGTTAATTTGAAAAGTTCCTTTTAACCCAAATGTCTTAAATTTCACAGCAGCACACAAACATGTAAAGCTGGAATTAACACAGAGAGATTCTTACTGCATCAGCAACTTCTTCTTCTTCTTCTTCTTGTTTTATGGCGACTAACTCTTTAATAGCATTATCGCCACCTACTGTACCGGATGTGCTTCTGATGATGAGTCTGAATATTTAGAAAGGGGCAGGAAAAGAAGCAAGAAGGGAGGGAGGGAAAGGTTCCAAAAAAAAAAACCCAGCTCCTCTAACATATAGAGTCTTTATGACCATGATTGAGAATACTCTCATTCATAAATATTATCCTATAATCTAGAACCTAAACCCGAATCTTCTATATACCTAATAAACGCGCTATATACTTGAAAATCCATTATACCTTTTCTTAAAATAGTTTTATATATAATTTTGTCTTCCCCACACTGACTAAATAACATATCGCGATGTTTGTTATATTTGCTGCACATAAAAAGTACATGATCCACATTTTCAGTTACACCACATACATCACATTTCCCATCTTCATGTAAACCCATCAGTGCAAGTGTTGCTTTCAGCCCTGTGTGTCCCAGTCTTAATCTTGATAACCACACTTCTTCCTTTCTATTTCTTCCTTGATATAGTGTTGTCCCTACTGTCTGTATAATACTATAGTGCCATCTTCCAGTATTACTATTATCCCATCTAAATTGCCATTTGTTTATTAGTTTTTCCTTTAAAATTGACTTTGCCTCCCTTTTCCCCAAAGGTACATTCACCTCCACCTCTTGCTTATTTAGTGCTTCCTTTGCTAATTGGTCGGCAACTTCATTACCGGATACCCCAATATGTGATGGAACCCAGCAGAAATAAACAATTATTCCTATCTCCTTTAATCTATATAAAGATAAATAAACTTCTGTTATTAAGTCCTCTCTATCTGATTTTGAATTTGCTATGCTAAATAAAGCTGAAGATGAATCTGAACAAATTACTACTCTGTTTGGTCTGACTTGTTCGACCCACTGTAATGCTATAATTATAGCTGTTAACTCTGCAGTATATACTGATAGATTATTGGGCAGTTTTAAACTAATATGTATTTTGAATTCTGGAATGTTTACACCTATTCCTATCTTTTTACTACTAGGTTCTTTAGATCCATCTGTAAAAATTTGTAGAGTTGAATAAAACATATTATTTAAAATAGCATTTACTTCTTTCCCACTATATTCATCTTTAGGTTTATTTAGCAAGCTTAAATCTACGAGTGGTTCAGGAGCTCTCCATAGTGGGACATCAGTGAGTGGTATATTTGGACAGAAGATCATGTTGTCCATACCATATTCTTTAACCAACTTTTTACTTTTCCATCCAAAGCTATCCTGTCCTTCATATGAGTATTCCCAGCAATCTTCCAGTACTTTACGAGTAAGGTGGTTACTAACTGATTGTTGGAGATTTACCCAGTATGTCATCATTAATTTTATTCTCCTAAATTCAAGAGGCATTTCTCCCATTTCTACCCTAATTGCATCTACAGGGGACGTTTTAATTGCTCCACAACATAATCTTAATGCTCTAGCTTGTATGATATCTAATTTTCCCAATATAGATTTAGATGCAGATCCATACACAATACAGCCATAATCAAAACAGGATCGAATCAATGCTTGATACATGCACAACAATGCACTACGGCTAGCTCCCCAGTTGTGACTAGCAACTGAACGCATACAGTTTATAATCATTTTACATTTTGTTTCGATTTTATTTATATGAACTTTCCATATTAACTTTTCATCTAACCATAAACCAAGGTATTTAAAAACAGGTACTCTTTCCAATATCTGATCATATAACTTTAGCTTTGTATGTACAATTTTCTTGTTTTTTGTGAATATCATATATTTTGTTTTTGATACTGAGAACTTTAAACCCCATTCCAGGGACCATTCCTCAACTTTTTTAATTGACTCCTGTATTCCTTTATTAACGTTTCTAATATTGCGTCCTCTTTTCCATAATGCTCCATCATCTGCATAAAGTGCAAGTCCTATTCCTACCTTTTTAATCTTGTCAAAAACATCATTAATCATTATATTAAACAAAATGGGACTAATTGCACTACCTTGTGGTGTACCATTTGAAATATTAAAAGCAGCTGACAATTCTTCTCCAATTTTAACTTGAAAAGTACGTTCAAATAAGAAATCTAACACCCAGTTATAAAATTTTCCACCTATACCTATTTTGTTCAATTTAATTAACAATCCTTCCCTCCATAATGTATCATAGGCCTTCTCGATGTCAAAGAAAACTGCTAACATGTACTCTTTCATTATAAAAGCTTTTCTAATTTCATTTTCAAATAAAATCAAAGCATCTGTTGTGGATCTATTTTTCCTGAACCCACTTTGAAAGGTTGTTAATATTTCCTTTTTCTCTAATATATAATTTAGTCGCTTCACAATCATTTTTTCCATTACTTTACATATTGTGGATGTAAGAGCTATAGGTCTATAACTGCTAGGTTTCGCTTTATCTTTCCCTGGTTTGGCTAAAGGGAGCACGATTGCAGTCTTCCATTGTTTGGGCAAAACACCCTCATTCCATATACGATTAATTAACTCTAACAATGTCTCTAATGCTTTAACTGGTAACTTCTTTAAAATTTGATAACTTATCATATCTTTACCTGGTGTTGTATTCTTCGAATTACCAATAGCTATTTTCATCTCAAAATACTTAAATTCATCATCTAGACTACTATTAAAATCTAGCTTTTTCATACATACATCTCCATATAACTCCATAGTTTGTTGACGTTTTGTTAAAAATACATCATCTAGATTTTCAATACTGTGAGCTTTAGCAAATGATTGAGCCAACATTGTGGCCTTTTCTTTATTTGTAATTGCGATCTTCCCATTTTCCTCCATCACAGGTATTTTCCTGGAGCTATCAGTTCCATTCATCTTTTTAATCATATGCCAAACTGTATTCATATCAGTTTCCCTTCCTATTGTATTACAGAAATTTTGCCAGGCTACCCTCTTTGTGCTCTTAATAATCTTTTTAACATACGCTTTTTTCCTTTGATATTCTAAGACTGCTTCTGGAGTGAGCATTCTTTTTAAAAATCTAAAAGCTTTTTGTCTTTCTTTGATTGCCCTTGAGCATTCTTCAGACCACCAAGGTACATTTTTCCTCTTTCTTGTGCCATTTGCTAATGGTATTGATTGTAATGCTGCAGAATAAATGCCATCTATTACCTTACCATATACATGATCGATATTTTCCACTAGTGTTATATTTTTAAAAAGGTCTTCACATATTGCATGGAATTTTCCCCAATCTGCACTTTTGTATACCCATCTTATACCATTATTACAGTTTTGTGTGTGAACCTTACTTTTAATTTTACAAATAATAGGAAAATGATCGCTTCCTATATTATTTTCTGAGACTGACCATTTAGATTTACCAGCTAGTGATGCTGAGACTATTGTGAGATCCAAGCATGATACATTACCTTTTCTTATATCTATTCTTGTTGGTTTGCCATCATTTAGACACACTAAAGATTTCTCTTCCATGAAATTTTCTATTATTTCACCATTTTTATCTGTTTTCCTACTACCCCAAATGCTATTGTGTGCATTAAAGTCACCACATACAATCATTTTATTTGATGTTTCACCTATAGCGCTTTCCAATATGTCTATCGCTAATTCTAAACAAGGATTGTAAAAGTTTACTATTCTGATTACCCCATGCTCACCCATTACTTCTATACATATGCTTTCTGTTTCACTTTTGTTATTTACATACCTATAAATCACATTTTCTTTTATGAAAGTTGCACACCCTCCACCTCTACCATTATTCCTGTCTTTCCTTATTACTTCATAACCATTCAGCTTGAAAAATAATGATTTGCATAACCAAGTTTCTTGAATACAAATTACATCAGGAGCTTTGTTCATATTTCCAATGTATTTTTTAAACTCCTGTCCATTAGCAATCAAACTCCTGGCATTCCAATGAAGCAATAGGAAAGACATGACAATGTTAAGTATCATTACACTGGGATGCATCATAACTTGCCATCATATTCCACTCTACCTTTCCTTCTTTTGCTTTTAATATCTTGTGGATTTGTTCAGCCGATATACCTGTACAGTTCAGGAATTTGTTTGCACATTCTGCCACAATTTTAATCTTGTCAGACCTTCTTTCTACCTGCGCAGTGCCATTCACCACTGCACAAATGAATGCCACAAAGTCAGTTTTATTCACACTAATGTCGTCTATGGATTCACTCCGAAACATGCTCTTTTGTTTCTCAGACTCGTTCACTTGAGAATTTTGTGTATGTTCCCTATGAGTTTGTATTTCTGTCAGCTGTTTTACTTTGCGAGCTGCTTCTGCATACGTTAAATTTTGATTGGTCTTTACCTTTTGAATTTCACGTGCCTGCTGCTGTACAGGACAACCTGCATAAGCAGCGCTATGTTCACCTCCACAGTTGCAGCATTTCAACTTAGTTCCATCCCTACACTTCCCATACTGACGCTCTTCACCACATTTTGCACAACGCATTTTCCCTTTACAAACAGCAGCCGAATGTCCTATGCGTTGGCAGTTATAACAACGAAGAGGAGGAGGAACATATTCTCGTACCGTATAACTGATGAAGCCTATTTTCACCTTTGCTGGTAAATTTTTATCCTCAAAGTGTATCAACACAGAAAGGCTCTCACATTTTTTATTGTCCTTCCACATCATTAGTCTCCTGGCCATACCAACTTTGCCTCCACTCAAGTTCCCTTTAACTTCCTCCATAGTTACATTTAAAGGTACACCTGAGATGACCCCACTCTTTTTTGACCCTACTTCAGTACAGTTTATTTTACCACCAGCCAATGTTTTTAGTTTTAGTATCTTTACTCTTTGCGTTTCATCTTTACATTTAATCAAAACTCTTCCATTACTTAGACATGTTGCCCCTTTTACTGATCCTATTTCTTTTTCTATTGCTTTTGATAGTTTAACAGGATGCATATATTGTTCTGACTGTTTAACAAAAGTGACTAAGATTTTAATATCTCTTTCCTCGTTAACTGTCATTACCCTTTGTCCCGTCTCATTTCCGCCTGAACACATTTGCTCATATTCAGACTCATCACCCATGTTATTTCCTTTTTTCCTTTTATTATATCGTACTTCATGGAATTCTGTTTCCTGGTTGTCATCATCCGATTCATCATCCATTGGGTCTATCCAAGACTTATTCCAAATTGTCCTTTCTATTCTATAGTTTACCACAAATGTCCTTCAATTCGTAGCAGCGTCCTAAATCCAGCGTCGTCCAAAAGCAGCGTGCTCCCGAGCTCCACCCAGTCGATCCATCGCATCAGCAACTAAACAGCCACTGTCTTTAAGTAAAGAAACATGCAGAATAACACAGCAGCTCATCGTTCATCTTTGACTCAAACACTGGCTCTACACTCCTCCACAACGGTGACACACAGAAGAAATTTGCTTCAGGTTTTACAGTAAAATACTGTTTTTTCCTTGATTTAACGGTAAACTACTGGCAGCTGTGGTTGCCAGCAATCTACTGTTTTTTTTACAGTCTACTTCCGTAGTTTAAAATAACATTATATTACTGTTAAAATACATTTTTACACTGTGTTTTTACCTCTCACACCTTTAACCCTTTAAACCCCAGAGCAAATACCTCAGTTTTAATTGAACACTTCCAAGTGTCCACACTACTGAGTGTTCAAGAAACATGGAGCAAAGCTGTAGTAAATGAATTAATTAAATGACTAATTAAATGATAATTGAGGATTAGCGATGAACAAATGAAGAAATACTGAAGGGAAAAAACAAGAACAGAACATAAAGTAACAAAAAACTGAAACTTCAGTCACAGCTTTATAATGAAATAACCTGAAGGTCAACAAATGATTAAATCATTAAAATGATCAGCAGATGATTAAACAACTCCACAAACATCATCAGCAGCTACACTTATTACTAAAACATTTATTTTTGTATAACATCTACTAAAGTTCTTCTTGAGAGAAAGGTTATCATTTTACGTCACCATCATAGAGAACAGAGTCTGCTTTAGTTGGGCTCTTAGCCCTGACGTTTTTAACACTAATTTATTTAGGCTGCTGCGATTGTTAAGAACTTTGCTTAAAAAGCTCTTTTGATATGGCAAACAAGCCAAAAAATTTAATAAGATCTGCTGATGTTCATATTGGTTTTAATAAGGCAGAACCTGTTTTTACTTAAAATAATTTACTACTCTTTTCCAATGTTTAATCTATTGTTAAACATTATATGGCTGTATGTGGCATTGAATTTGGGAAGTTTTTAAGAATATCTTGGACTAAAACACTTTGCTCTATGTTGTAAGTTGCACTCAAAGAGACATCAAGAATCAGCGTATGAACCTCAACAACGGTGACAACTAACAAAATTAACAGTTTAACTCACAAACTGGCTACTGAAATCTAAACATAAACAACAGCAGAATCAAACGCAAATAAAGAAAACTGTAAGACCATTATACTACATCATTTATTCATGCCCCAATGCATGCTGGGATATTTGTACTGTGCCACACCCAGCATGCATTGCGGCATAAACTGCTGTTGTTTGTGGAGTTGTTTAATGATCCTCTGCTGAGACTGAAGGTGTTTTATTTTACTTGATTTTATTTATTGTTGTAACTGAAGTCACTCTTTGTGTTTCTTGTTTCTCTTTCCTTCAGTGATTGTGATCATTACAGCAGGTGTTCATCAATGTCTGAATTCACTCATTAGTGTTCATTAACTCTGTCAGGTGAACTATATTAGTGAACTAGTGTATGGAATAGTGAACAAGGGCACAAAGTGGGATTTCAAACACAGACTTGAAAACGTCGAATCTGAGCTCTGTTAACTCACAGTTTTCTGCTGTTGGTTACTTTCTCGAAAACAGAAATATTACCCAGAATGCACTGTTTTTAACAGCATATAACTGTTTTACTGAAAAAAAAACATTGTTTTACTGTTGAATCTGACCGTTTTTTAACAGCAATTTTTTACAGTGCAGATAGACTTTTACCTGAGGAAAATGTCAGACTAAGTGATTTACAATGTAAACTGGATGAGGTATGTAAACATAAAGCAGAAGGAGCATTTGTCAGGTCTAGAATTAAGTGGTTGGAACAAGGGGAACAGAATTCAGCATACTTTTTTAACCTTGAAAGACAGCGAGGTAAAAAAAACACAATTCATCATCTTAATATAAATGGCTCGATTACACATGATCCACTAATCATTTCTCAGTTTTGTTATAACTTTTATGCTAATCTTTACAAATCTAACTACTGCAATGATTTTGCTACCTCTTTTCTTGATTCGCTTAAAGATATTAATAAAATTAGTGAATCGGAGAGAGAATGGTGTGATCAAAAAATCCTCTTAGAAGAAGTGACTGATGCTATTAAACACCTTAAATGTAACAAATCACCTTGCAATGATGGCATTGCAGCAGAATTTTATAAGCAATTCTCTGAATCTCTTGCTCCTTTTCTTGTAAACGTTTTCATTGAAAGTATTGCATCTTTAGAACTTCCCCCTAGTTTATCTCAAGGAATAATATCCCTCATTCCCAAACCAAAAAAAGATTTAGTGTTAATTGAAAAGTGGCGTCCAATAAGTTTACTGAATAATGACTACAAAATTTTGGCCCTAATATTTTCTAAAACAATTAAAAATGTTTTAAATTCCATAATAGATGAGACACAATCTGGTTTTCTTAGTAACAGGCATATTTCTAATAATATACGTTTAATTTTTGATATTTTAGATTATTCAAATCTGATTGATGATGATGGTTTTCTTCTTTTTTTAGATTTCTATAAAGCGTTCGTTACATTGGAACATAAATTTATTTTTCAGTGTCTTTCTAAATTTGGATTTGGACATTATTTTTGCACTGCTATTAAAACCTTATATATATGAATGGTAGTAGTTCAGTTATTTTAAAAAATGGCACAACTCGTTGTTTTGAATTAATGAGGGGCATTAGACAAGGGTGCCCTATTTCCCCTTACCTTTTCCTTCTCGCAGCTCAAATTCTTTGTTTACATGTAAAAGCCAGCAATTTAAAAGGTATAACTATTGCTGAGAGAGAGGTGATCATAAGCCAGCTCGCTGATGACACAACTCTTTTTCTTAGAAATGATAGGCAGATTCCACTTGCAATAAATATTATTGAGTCATTTTCTAAGGCTTCAGGTTTGTGTTTTAATATTCAGAAGTGTGAACTTTTTGCAATAAAAGAATGTAAGGAATCCTTTGTCCATAATATCCCAGTGAAAGATAAGATTTGTTATCTAGGAGTTTTTGTTGTTAAGGATCAAAAAGAAAGATGTATTCTTAATTACCAACCCCTTATTGACAAAACACAGAGAATATTTAATCAGTGGTTACAAAGGGATTTGTCATTAAAAGGTAGGGTGCTCCTCACCAAGGCAGAAGGCCTTTCAAGGCTTATTTATGTTGCTCAATCTGTTCCTCTGGATCCTAAATTAAGTAAAAATATTGACTGTATACTCTTTGAATTTTTATGGAAGCGTTCAATTCATTATATTAGAAAGTCAGTTGTAATGAACACGTGTGAAAAAGGTGGTCTCAATTTTTTGGATTTTAGCACTTTAAGTTACACATTCAAGATTAACTGGCTAAAACAGTTTAGGAAAAAACCAGCATGTTTGTGGAATTTTATTCCCAATCATGTTTTTTCTCAATTTGGTGGGCTTGAGTTTCTTCTCATGTGTAACTATAAAATTGAAAAGCTACCAGCTATATTATCTGATTTTCATAAACAAGTACTCCTAGCTTGGACACTGATATTCAAGCACAACTTTTCACCCCATCAGTCTTTATTTGGAACAATGGGAATGTTCTGTATAAAAATAAATCTATATTTTTTAAAAATTGGTTTGATAAAGATATACTGTTGATTGGCCAATTAATAAACTCCAAAGGTCTACTATTTTCATATAAAGAATTTTTACAACAATTTCAATTTCCTGTCTCTCCAAAAGAATTTTCTGTAGTTATGGGATCTATCCCATCTGGTCTTGTTTCTCTATTAAGAGGTACCCTCACTTTATCACAAATTTCACTTAATTTGGTCGATTCTTATATTGGAAGGTTATGTTTTGCTTCTCCCTGTAAAAATAATAATAGGATAATCCGTTCATTATTTCAGCAGAATATTATTAGTCTACCAGGTGTGACTGCTTATTGGAATAATGCAGTGGATAATATTTGTTGGAAAAAAGTATGGATGCTTCCTCATAGTTATTTTCTAACAAATAAAGTAAAAGAGATTTCTTATAAAATAATTCATAAATTCTATCCGGCCCGTCATTATATGAAAAAATATAAAAGTGATATCTCCTCCAACTGTTCTTTTTGTGATGACTGTTTTGAAACTGTTGTTCATCTTTTTTGGTACTGTCCATTTACAAAAATATTTTGGAAAAGTGTCTTGAATTTTATTCGAAGTAAAATTTATATTGAATGTACTTTGTATTGGAAAGATGTAGTGTTGGGATTTACTGAGTTTGAACAACCTTAAAGTAAACAGTTGTTTGTGGTAAACTTAATTTTACTGCTTGCTAAATTTCACATTCATAAGTCAAAATTTTCTAACTCCAGACCTATGTTTATGGTTTTTCTGAACGAATTTACCTGTCACTAATCCAATTGTCTCATAACAAAAAGGCTCTAAAAACTTCAACTGTCTGCAGCTCTTTCCCTATGTTTAATGACTAAACTTAGCTTTTTTAATATGTATTTTTTACATGCCCCCTGTGTTTAGCTGTTTCTTCTTCTTTTTTTTTTCTTTTTTTTTTTGCCGTTCTTTTTCTTCATTGTTAAAGATAATTGTTCTGCCTATTTGTTGTTGTATGTATAAATTGTATACACTGTCTATGGGCTTAATAAAAAAAAAAAAAAAAAAAAGCCACCAGAAGGCGTGGCCGACCGTCGCCATTTTGTTCGTGCGTCATCGCACCAACCCCAGGCATACCATACAAGGACAAAGAGGCGGAGCGTGAGCGGAGCTACAGAAGCATGCTGCTTAGACGGGCTTTCCTATGGGAGAAACGCTTAATATTTCATCACCTGCGACTCGTTTGTGTTCTGACCACATGTGCTTGGTTGTACACTTTATCAATAAAGTGTTTAGACTTTTAAAAACACTGTTTCATAAGCAACGTCATAAGCGCAATGAGTGGCTCAATGCGTTACACATTGAGCCACTAAGCATTGTGCTTATGACGTTTTTCAACAGGAGAAAAGTGCGAATTACTTCCAAACACCTCAGATATAGTCTGTGTTAGTAAATGCAAGGCTAATTATGAAGTCCAGGCAGAACACTGTATGACAACGCTTCAGATGACTGTTCTAGAGCCTACAGCTAATCAATCTGTCAGATTCTGGAGTGCATTACAGCTCTAAAGAACATTATAAATGATAAATGATCTTAAATAAAACAAATACATTCATAGAGATGGTATAATTTCACTCACCTGGCAAATAGAGGCCACATGAATGGCTTGTGAGCACAATAAAGTTCACACAGCATGCCATATCATCTGATAATTGTAAGAAATAATTCCAAAAAGGCAACTGACTGGTAAAGCCACATATAACAACACAAAAATAAGATGAATATGCCGAGATCAGCGGCTAATCAGCCGTAATCAGCTGAGGTGAAGTGACGGCAACCAGCGAGACCTAGCTGTCACTCAAGTGGCCACGCCCTTAATTATGCAAACTTAATATAACCTAATATAAAGGAAACGGATGAGTTATAAAAAAATTCACCCCCCTCACAGTTGTCACGAAGGGTAATATTAGCTATATGAACCAAAATCTTTCTTTGTACCAGGCTGTAAACACCTTTTTTTCTGCTGTAAAGTTGGCCATTCTCACAGTGGGCTCAATAGAAATGTGCTCTATTATGGAGCCAGGACTAGCGGAATTTCGATGAATTGCAGTTTCAGTTACTTCCGTATTGGCTTCCCGAGGGAGAGCGGGAGGTTGCCGCTTGCTTAAAACTTAATATTCTTTTTAATTGGTGACAATTTTTCAACTCCATTAACTGCCATCAGAGGAACTGCAGAGCTACAGACAGGAGGTGACTTTTCTTAGCCAACTTGTGTTTCTGAATTGCTCTTGCAGTACTTTGAAACACATCTCATTGAAACAATCTAATCTAATGTATTTTGCATTGCTTTCGCTTTGACCATTTTCCCAGAGGCCAGCTTTCCAAAAGTATCTGAATGCCGCCTTTATGATGCAAGCTGAGATTGCATCTCTCAGATGTGCAATGTCAGACACAATGCACTCAATGGAGGTAATGACACCACTGTGAGGAGTAGGGTTTGGGGTGGAGTCAGTTGAGCCCATTATAAACATGATTGTGAACAATGCCTTCATCTTATTGGTCATTTTCACCGAATGGGCTAGTGCTTGCTGAAGAAACCCACTACACACTGCATGCTTGCTTTTTCCGCCCAAGAAAATAGCTGAATTCTGAATATCAAATTGTGTTGTTGCTAATAACTAGATAAAAATCAAAGACAGTTTGGTTTATGGAGCCATTTTTGTGGAACTGTTACATAAAATACTATAAATTTAGTTTTTAATAGACATTTTAAATATTTAAGTTTATGAACGGGTGTGATAAAAGGCTGCATTTGTGGTCAGCGAAACTTTAACTTCAGACTTTAACTTCCTTTCGATGTGGTTTAAGCTCTCATTCTGATGTTTGGCAGCAGGGTGTGAAACAAACAGGACGGCATTATGCTGAAGCGCTTAACAAGCTGTTTTCACAGAATGAGGATTATTATACTTCAACTCTGTAAGTGTTATATATTGAATATTTTCACTTACGTTGTAAGCATGTCATTGTGGATTATTTTTAGCAGCCAATTATTTTTTATTTAAAATCTGAATACAATTTTTGTTTTATCTTATTTATCTTTATAATTAATTTGCAGATCTGCTGATTTGGATTGAAGCTGTGGAGACCTTAACAACTCAATTAACCGATTTGGGTCAGGATGTGACCATAAACTGTGATCTTGATATAAATGAGGTGACGTGGATGTTTCTAGCAGATCCTCCAGTTGTGATTTTACGCTCATTTTCAAAAGGACCAGTGTTTTACTTTAACAACAGATTCAAACTAAAATATTCAGTGCGACCTAAGCACAATCTTTTCATAAACAACATCACTATTGATGATTTAAGAGTTTATTACTGTATGACAATAGAAGAAACTGCACAATTTAGCAACGGCATCAAACTACACAACACTGGTGAGTGCTTTACACTTTATCCACTACCTTAAAGGTGCAGTATAGGTGATGGTCTTCAGAAACATTTTTTGTTGTTCTGGTTGACAGTCTCTTCACATTCCAATAGTAATGATTAAAGTAAATGATCTAAATGTGTTTATATGTATTTTTTAATCTGGGAAAGGCATAAAACTAAAAAATGTCCATCCAATTAAATAGAGTCGGGCCGACATCTCTCATTATTACCCCTAACTGTCTGTCAGCAAATGCAGATTTAAACAACTGCGCAGCCGTTTGTACACAGCTCCGCCGTTTGTGCATAGACGCGCTGTGTGTTCATGAGAGAGAGAGAGAGAGAGAGAGATAGACAGCGATCGATAAAAACATGCTGAATTAAAACTTTTTAAAAACCTGAATCAATATTGAAACTACCTTTGCACGCTGGAGGAAGGATGACACCATGGCTGAAGGATTTCTTTTAGACAGGTAATGTTCTGTTTTAAAACAGAACTCTCTGAAATTTCTGTTACAAATGGGTTATATGCACAGAAGTGTTGTTCAGCCACACTGAAAAAAAAATCCGTAATTTTACGGTTTATTTCCGGCAGCTGGAGTGCCTGAAAAAAAACGTAAAATGATGACCGTTAATATTATAAAAATTTACCATAAAATAACGGACATTAAGTTACAAAAATTTCCTTAAATTTAAATTTCTGGTAAATTTCTGTAATTCAACCTCTGTTATTTACAGTATATTTCTGTAATTTAACGGCCGTTATTTTACAGTTTTTTTTTCGACATCCCAGCTGCCGGAAAAAAAACTTAATATTCCAGATTTTTTTTTTTTACAGTGCACTGAAATCTTCCGATGAAAGATTGATGTGACTATTTTCAGTTTCATAAGGTCCTTTTACAGCATCAATAATGTAGATTTTATTTAGTTTAACAACAAAACACAAGTAAATAGCGCTATTCCGCCTAGCCTGCTTTACTGAGCTGAAGTTGGTTTTATATTCACATTTTTAAACAATGACGACCTGTGACGCTCTCCCTATATTGTTTACCATACTACTCTGAATATTAATTAAATATTAATTAATTGGATTGAA
This sequence comes from Danio kyathit, assembly GCA_903798195.1. Lineage (NCBI taxonomy): Eukaryota > Metazoa > Chordata > Actinopteri > Cypriniformes > Danionidae > Danio > Danio kyathit. The sequence goes on from LR812540.1 coordinate 35,938,950, forward strand.
TATTAATTAATTGGTGCCACACACTGTTGGACACCAATTAAACTAACAATTTTTTTTTTTCAATTTTGAGTGTAATGTTGAGAACTTTTTAAATAAAATGTTTTTTTAATAGAAAATATTGTTTTAATAGAAAAAATATATTTTATTGCTAATAATGCAAATAAATGCATTGAATAATAATGGATAAATGGATAATAATGCAAATAGATTCAAATGTGTTTATCCAATAAACAAATAAACACATAAATATACTCAGCTATGTAGAATAAAAAAGAAATGAGCCAATTACTGAGGAAATATAGCTACTGTTTAAAGTAAACTGAATTTAAATTAATTGTGTGAAATCTGCCTTTATAAGCATGTGTTACAACTAACCCCCTGCCTGTTATAACTTGCCCCGCAGGTGGGGTAAATAACATTTTTACTCCTGGCACTTTTGACAAAATTGCATAAAAACCATAAGTCCGGTGATCATAATTCCAGTGCTCATTTGTAGGAGAGGCTTGTGTGTTGTTTGTAAAGAAAAATGGTTTGTCTAACCCTATTACTTTGTTCATTATTTGACCAAAACCAAAAAGTGTTACTTTGTGCCCCGCTCTCCCCTAATTCCTGCACACCGCCGTACAAACACTAGTCGCTTTTAACACATGAGAGAGGGTTCTGCTGTCATCTTTAAGGTGCGCTTGCACGTGTTTCAGGAGGCGTGGCTCTGGACGGCAGAGGAGAGACTGTAATTCAGAGATTTATGCTAAGCTGTTAACATTGTGGAAGATCATCTACTGCACCTTTAATTTGTAGACACTTAAAGGGATAGTTTTCCCAAAACTAAAAAATTATGTCGTTGTTTACTCTCTCTTGTTCAAAACATGTTTTGAGTTTTTTCTTTCTGTCGGACACAAAAGAGGATATTTTGAAGAAAGGTTTCCAGCTTTGTTCAATTGATCTTCTTTGGTGTTCAGCAGAAGAAACGCATAAATGTTTGAAAACACTTCAGTAAAGAGTCAGTAAATTTTCATTCTGGGGACAAACTATTCCTTTAAGCTGACACAAAGCGTTTTTATTTACAGCCCCAACTCCGTTTTCGGAGTTGTCTGAGAGTCAGAATTACACAGAGGTGAAGAACTTGCAGCAAAATCACACAACAGTGAAGTATATTCAGCAGAATCAAACACCATGGAGGACATTTACAATAATCTCTGGTCTGCTGAATGTTCTTCTGGTCATTGTGGTTATTGGTGAGTTTGTACTACAAAACATTCTAAGTTATTTATCAATAAAAATAAAAACATAAGTTTATAATCGGGATATTGAATGGACAGTTTACCCAAAAAGTTAATTGACTCCCTTTTAACTCTCCCTTTACTCATTTATGAGTTTCTTTCTTCTGTTTAACACAAAAGAAGATGTTTTGAAGAAAGCTGAAAACCTGTAACCACTGACTTCCATAGTAGGGAAAACAAATACTAAAGTCAATGGATTACCAGTTTAAAGATCTTTTCAGTTTTAAGTGAACTATCGCTTCAATTTGTTGTGATTTTGTTTTGTTACTAATCTGAATATGTCACTAGGGCTATCACTGGTTGGGTGTAAAGTATCCAGAGGACAATCACAAAAACTTCAAACCACAAATCAGCAGCAGCTTCAGTCAAGTGAACCAGTGGTAAACAACACAAAACTCCTTCTAATAAAAATCAAACACAATTTCCTTGTTTACAGTTGCTAATTTGATTTCCTCGTGTCTCTTTCAGTACTCTGAGGTGAATGTTTCGAAGCTGCGTAAACCTTTCAAGCCCAAAGTCCCTTCCTGCACCTATGCTGCTATAAAGCTTCCAAAGTAGTAAATTATTACATGTATAACAATTTATTAATTACTTGATTCATTATTGATATCTAGAGAATGATTAGCAACCCTGAATAATATCCAGTTCATTGCAGATTCACTTTTCAAGTAAAGCAGTTCCTGCTTTCTTGTGTCTCTTTTTGCATTTTCAATAGACTTTAGTATTAAAGGAGCACTCTTTTTTGTTGCAAATAGGCTCATTTTACGACTCCCTCAATGTTAAACAGTTGAGTTTTACCATTTTTAAATCCATTCAGCCAATCTCCGGGTCTGGCGGGAGCACTTTTAGCTTAGCTTAGCATAAATTATTAAATCTGATTAGACTATTAGCATCTTGGTCAAAAATTTCAAAAAAGAGTTTTGAACATTTTACTATTTAAAGCTTTACTTCTGTAGATACATTGTCTACTAACTCAGCAGGCACACAATCAGTACGTTTACATGGACACCAATAATTAGATTTTAATGCGATTAAGACAATACACTGATTAAGAGTCTACCATGTGAACAGCGATTTTTTTTTTAATTAATTTAAGCAGATTAAGGTCATAATCATAACTAAAGAGAAATCGAATTAACACATGTGGAGTATGCCGATTTAGTCGCATTATTGAAGTGCAGTACATGTAAACACCTTAATCGAACTATTACCGTCATGTAGGACACACACACACACACACACACGTTTGTTTTTGTGAAAAGTGGGTACATTACATAGGTTTCCATTCATTTTATACAGATCAAAGCGTATATTATATTGCCCTCACCCCACCCTAACCCTAAACCCAACCATCACAGGAGACAGTGTACAGCTTTACTCCCTGAAAAAAATCATCCTGTGTGATTTAGAAGCTTTTTGAGAAGTGAGGACGTCACCAATGTCCTCATATTTCACCTCCTTTTTGTAATACCTGTGTCATACCCAAGTCATTATACAGATTTGTGTCCTGATATGTCAGAAAAACACGTACACACACACACACACACACACAGCTGTTTGACACTCTGCACCTACCGAGTCAGTGCAGACCACAGACACCTGGAGTATGCTATATTTGACTTCTTGTATGTTTTGTAGGGGTATTTACAGTTTTAACCCAATGAATGACCAGTCTGTCAGATGAAGAAGAGCCGAAGTCAGAGATTCAAATAAATAAATAAAGTTTACTGAAGATAGTTTGCAGTTTCATCAACAGAAGCCAGCTTCAACACTCGCAATGAGTTCCTAGGCCACTCTGACTTACAATACACCAATGCAGCAATTAAACTCTTTACACAAGTCCAGAAAAGGTGGGATCCAGGTAAACAGTTCTCATTGGTTAAAGCAGAAATAGACAATTCTAAATGTGTGCGTCAGGGAAGAATTGTATCTGATTCCAGATATGGATAGTCTAAATGTGTGCGTCAATGGAAGATTGTCTTTTTGACTCCAGATATGGATGGCGGCATGGTTCTAGGGGGTCAGGCCGACCCTAAACTATTAGGAGCTGATCTCCGACCTGTGAAAAGCTGAACCATGGAGGCATACATATACACAAGAGACAATCTGTTATGGCAACTCAAGGTTGTCTCTTGTACCTTCAGCTGACTTATCAAACTAGTTCAAACCTGGTTTAATCAACATTCGGCTAATATCCTCACTACACACAAAGTCTATCTAGCATGAAAAGGAATTACTTTAACTAGAATTAACAACAAAAGTAGTTAAAATACTGTAGACAATTTCATGACAATAAAAAGAAGAACAGGTGTTCTTTCCCCCAGCATCTGTAATCCTGCTCCAAAGAGGGAGGGGGAGAGAGAGAGAGAGAGAGAGAGAGAGAGAGAGGTCTCCATGACCTATGACCTAGTTTGTATGTCTCCTGGAAACAGAGTTAAAATAAACAGACAAAGAAAGAGACAAGGACACTGAACATTCTTACACAAGTCAGTCTGTTCAACTTTTTCATTAGTTAAAATCAATGCAAGTTAAATACTCATTCAAATAATCAATTAATTATCTTTTAATGAAAATAATGAGAAATATGATGATGAGGAAAGGATAAACATCCACGCTGAGATGGATGGGACCGGATGGGATGGTAGAAATCCGAATCCTTCAGTTTGTTAATCTAATGTTGTCTCTACTTGATTATTGTTTCTTTTAATGTCTGTTTGTACTATTTTTTTTTTTTTTTTTGTTACATTCATTGTAAAGTGTCCTTGAGCTCTGGAAAGGCGCTATATAAATAAAATGTATTATTATTATTATTCATTTCATTCATTTTCTTTTTCGGCTTAGTCCCTTAATTGATCTGGGGTCGCCACAGCGGAATGAACCGCCAACTTATCCAGCATTTGTTTTACGCAGCAGATGCCCATCCAGCCACAACCCATCTCTGGGAAACATCCATACACATCCATACACATTTTTATTATTATTACATATGTATTTACAGAAGTGTCGAGATTTGATCAGAAAAAATATTAATACTTTCTGTAGTTAGATGCTATTTGGACTCTTAGGAGTTAGATGCTATCTCACTTAAAGAGGTTTAAAGATTTATGCTAAACTAAGTTAAAATTCGTCCCACTACACCCAGAGCTATGGCTGAATGGATTCAGAAATTTAAAAAAAACACAGCTGTTTAACTTTAAGGGAACCTATTTCCAAATATATATATATATATATATATATATATATATATATATATATATATATATATATATATATATATATATATATATATATATATATATATATATATATATATAGAGAGTACAACAATTCCCGTGTTATGGATGCGACATTTGTAGTAAAATCTTAAAACATAAATTCACAGAGAAAATCTGTTATTTTATGGTTTATTTCCAGCAGCTGGGGTGCCAAAAAAAAAACATTAAATAACGGCTGTTTAATTACAGAAATTTACTGTAAAATACAAGAGGTTGAATAACAGAAATTTACCAGAAATTTAAATGTAATTTTCTGTAATTTAACGGTCGTTATTTTACGGGGCTTTTTCGGGACCCCAGCTGCCGGAAATAAACTGTAAAATTACAGATTTTTTTTTACAGTGTACATGTTAACATTATATTGAAACATCTGTTTATATATTCCCAAAAAAAAACACAGAGTTATGGGATCAGAAAAATATCAATCTGTTAACATTTTTTAGATTTTAAATGAAGGAAATAAACATGCGTTATGGATGTGACCAAAAGAGTATGCTAGTTTACAGTACATTCTCAGAAATAAAGGTACAGGAGCTGTCACTGGGGCATTACCTTTTCAAAAGGTACATATTTGTACCTGAAGGGTCCATAGTAGTACCTTGAAGGTACTTTTTAGGTACATTTGGGTACTGTTATGGACTCTTTGGTTACAAATATGTACCTTTTGAAAAGGTACTGCCCCAGTGACAGCTCCTGTACCTTTATTTCTGAGAGTGTACACAACATGCTTTGTAGAAATTCTATGAATTAAACTGCACAACCCAAAACAAACAATGCTAATCAAAAGGATAAGAGTTGGCTCTCTCTAGAACAAACATGATTGCTTTTATTTTATTTTACAAATTTTTGCATTTATGAGGAAAAAGCTTTGTTATGGATGTGACAGATGTGAGATTGCCACTTGTGTGACTTTGGTAAATCAAATATAATAGTTTGAAAACTCTGACAGAGATATTTTGAGTGTTTTATAGTATTTTAAATTAAAATACTTGCTTACACACACAACAAAAACTTAGAAATGGTTTTGCTGTTTTGGTGAAAATTAAAAAAAAAAAAAATTCATGCAAGGTTGCTATTTATATGGAATTGCTCAGTAGTGTTCCTTTAATAGCCCTGTAAAAAAATTGTTGCTGTATACATGTTTCTGCCAGGATGATTGTTTTGTATGCATTATAAGCAAATAAACAATAGTTTAAGATTTTAACACAGTTCAGTCTTAAATCAATGCCTCTTGTCCCTGTAATTATTTACGATGAAAACCCACATTATTAATTAGTTTTGAATAAAAGCAAGATTGTGTCCTAAAATGGAAAAGGTTTAAACTGGTTTTGTTAGCATGATCTTTTTGTTTTCCATTATGAAACTTTCAAACATGTAGAGTGATATAAGTGTAGCCTCAAAGGAAGTTCTTTAGTGGTTTAACCTCAGCTCAGATGCATTTCCGCTCAGAGTAAGAGATGTTTGAATGATCAGTTTATTCATGTGGATCAGACAATTTACATCACACCGCTTCAGCAAACATGCTTGACATTTGAGCTGAAGTCGTGTTATATGATAATAATTAAACATTTTGATGTTGTTAAATGGCATATTGTTGGTGCTTTGAAACCTTGTGCCTTTGCATTTGGATAAAGAAAGGATGAGAGACAAAAACAGGACTGTGGTTTTAGAAACTGGCACTTTTAGAAACAGCACTCAGGCCACAGCCAAACCTCCACTCTAAACAATGGAGACAGACACTGTTTGTCTTTGGTTTTCAAGTGACTGAAGGGATAAAACATGTTACACTTGACTATTTTGTTGAAAGTAAAGGATAAAATATTATGCAGGGTTTTAAAATATAAATATATAACAATGTTATTTGTTTATTTACTTTTTAAAGGGATATTTCACCCAAAACTCTCACTGTTTAGTGGTTTTAGTTTCTTTATTCAGTTGAACACAAACATTTTAAATATTAATAGAAGAGTTCGTCACTGCTATTTTCATCACAGTAATTTGTCCTTCTGATCATATGTATATATATATATATATATATATATATATATATATATATATATATATATATATATATTTAGTGGTTATATAACAATAATTTGTGTGTTCATTTATGGTCATAAATGTCTGATCCACATAATTTGTTCTTTCAGTTTGTCGAAGCTGTTTTATTAAAGCATCTCAGAGGATGCAGATCTTGTTAGAGCGGGTGCATCTTGACTCGAGAAAAATTGCGGGAAAAACATGTACAGATCAGTAAACAATGTTATTAATATAATCTCATTTAGCACTTGAACCCTAATGCCTTGTAAAAGTTGTTTTCATTTAATGTAAAGAAAACTGAGATAAGAAATAATGCTGTGCACTGTTAAAAATTGTCCCGTTAAAAAACGGTAAGTTACTGGCAGCTGCAGTTGCCAGCAATGTAGTTATTTTACAGTATGTTGCTGTAAAAATACATGGACTACATTGATATACACAATACTCAAGTGAATTAATTTTGTTCATTGAAAGCGACTGCCTCAAATTGGCCAACTTCTGTATGAGTTTATGAAGTAATGTGCTATATATGCTTAGAAGCATACTTATAATGATAACTTATTTTAGTTCATTTGAAAAGTTCCTTTTAACCCAAATGTCTTAAATTTCACAGCAGCACACAAACATGTAAAGCTGGAATTAACACAGAGAGATTCTTACTGCATCAGCAACTAAACAGCCACTGTCTTTAAGTAAAGAAACATGCAGAATAACATCAGCAGTTCATTGTTCATCTTTGACTCAAACACTGACTCTACTCTCCTCCACAACGGTGACACACAGAAGAAATTTGCTTCAGGTTTTACAGTAAAATACTGTTTTTTCCTAGATTTAACGGTAAACTACTGGCAGCTGTGGTTGCCAGCAATCTACTGTTTTTTTTACAGTCTACTTCCGTAGTTTAAAATAACATCATATTACTGTTAAAATACATTTTTACACTGTGTTTTTACCTCTCACACCTTTAACCCTTTAAACCCCAGAGCAAATACCTCAGTTTTAGTTGAACACTTCCAAGTGTCCACACTACTGAGTGTTCAAGAAACATGGAGCAAAGCTGAAGTAAATGAATTAATTAAATGACTAATTAAATGATAATTGAGGATTAGAGATGAACAAATGAAGAAATACTGAAGGGAAAAAACAAGAACAGAACATAAAATAACAAAAAACTGAAACTTCAGTCACAGCTTTATAATGAAATAACCTGAAGGTCAACAAATGATTAAATCATTAAAATGATCAGCAGATGATTAAACAACTCAACAAACAGCATCACCAGCTACACTAAAACATCACAGCTATTACTAAAACATTTATTTTTGTATAACATCTACTAAAGTTCTTCTTGAGAGAAAGGTTATCATTTTACGTCACCATCATAGAGAATAGAGTTTGCTTTAGTTGGGCTCTTAGCCCTGACAGTTTTTACACTAATTAAGTTTGGCTGCTGTGTTTGTTAAGAACTTTGTTTAAAAAGCTCTTTTGATATGGCAGACAAGCCAAAAAACTAAATAAGATCTGCTGATGTTCATATTGGTTTTAATAAGGCAGAACCTGTTTTTACTTAAAATAATTTACTACTCTTATGCAATGTTTCATTTATTGTTAAACGTTATTTATATGGCTGTATGTGGCATTGAATTCTGGAAGTTTTTAAGAATATCTTGGACAAAAACACTTTGCTCTACGGTTTAAGTTGCACTCAAAGAGACATCAAGAATCAGCGTATGAACCTCAACAACGGTGACAACTAACAAAATTAACAGTTTAACTCACAAACATCACAAACTGGCTACTGAAAGTCTAAACATAAACAACAGCAGAATCAAGTGCAAATAAAGTAAACTGTAAGACCATTATACTACATCATTTATTCATGCCCCAATGCATGCTGGGATATTTGTACTGTGCCACACCCAGCATGCATTGCGGCATGAAACATTTTAATTGTTACCATTGTTGAGGTACAAGGTCTGATTCATGAGGTGTGAGTGTGACTTTGTCTTAGCTGAACTGTTTTTGTCTGTTCTTTCTTAACTCTGTAAAAAAATCAGGTATTTTTCCTGTTTCCACTTCTCATTAATGAATTAATATCTGCAACTAAGCATAAAAACTATTGCATGAGGTCCATCATCCGGACCTTTATCAAAACATTCAGCAGAACAAATTTCAGACAATTAGACTTATCTATCTATCTATCAGCTTCCCAGCTTTATTGCTGTAATAAAAGTGTTTAATAAACTTTTTGTTACAGCAGCTGGAGAGGCTAACTTTACAAATTCAAGGGTGAAGAGCCCAACTAAACCAGCTCCTCACTCCATTACGGTGACACACACAAAAACAAAACGCCTGAATTTCTGTTGGTTCTCAATAAGAATGGTATGGAAGTCAAAGCGGTCAGTAATAAGTGTGTCTGCTGTTGTTTGTGGAGTTGTTTAATGATTCTCTGCTGAGACTGAAGGTGTTTCAACTGAAGTCTCTGTTTGTGTTTCTTGTTTCTCTTTCCTTCAGTGATTGTGATCGTTACAGCAGGTGTTCATCAGTGTCTGAATTCACTCATTAGTGTTCATTAACTCTGTCAGGTGAACTATATTAGTGAACTAGTGTATGGAATAGTGAACAAGGGCACAAAGTGGGATTTCAAACACAGACTTGAAAACGTCGAATCTGAGCTCTGTTAACTCACAATTTTCTGCTGTTGGTTACTTTCTCGAAAACAGAAATATTACCCAGAATGCACTGTTTTTAACAGCATATTACTGTTTTACTGAAAAAAAACATTATTTTACTGTTGAATCTGACCGTTTTTTAACAGCAATTTTTACAGTGCACAGTGTATGAGTGTGTGTGAATGAGAAAGTCAACTTCATTATTTAAGTTCACTGAACTTAAACCATGTCCATTGCACTTGAATTATAAAGTCCTATCAACATTATTCTCAATTACAACAACTTATCTATTTAAGTTAACTAAACTTAGACCTCGTCCATTACACTTTTATAGTCAAGTCCTGTCAACTTTAACTTAAGTTAAGATAACTTTACTATTTAAGTTAGGTAAACATAACATTTAAAGAGCCCCTATTATGGGTTTTTGAAAATGACTTTCTATGTAGTGTGTAACAAAGCTCCAAGTGAAGTGACATATCCAACTAAAGCTTAAATCTGACAGTGGACAGTGTTTAAAACTATTGATTCATCTATAAAAGAGTCGACTCATAGTGGTTGAAATCGTCTTGATTCGTCATGACGTGGATACGAAACATAATGGTTGCGCGCGCAGACACGCAAAATATAAACCTGCGGCCCCGCCCACTAACACAGCAGCAAATTAAAGAGGAAGATAAACAGATCCTGAAGTCATGAGTCATGAAGACGCTGTGCTTACCTGGATATTATTGGAAGTTTGAGGGAAAGTTTGTGTTATATTCTCTACCCAAAGATGAAGCTGTGAAGAGTCAGTGGTTTATGGAGAGAGATCCGTTTCGTAATTCCAAACAAATATAATACGATCCACAAATAAATGTAAAGCGTTTGACAAATACCAAGTATATTCACAAATAAATACAATGAGATCCACAAATAAATCTTAAAGTTCCACAAACATTAATTATATTCACAATTAAGTAAAATTAGACTTGCAAATAAAAAACATACTCACACATATTTTTTTTTTATTCTACAAACACAAATTTGCCTGACATTTATATGTGAATTGCGTCCTGTGCATTTGTAGATTAGTGTGCATTTGTGGATAGCTCTTTGTGCATTTGTAGATCACTGTGGGTACTTGTGGGTAGCTCTCTGTGCATTTGTGGATTTTGAAAGATTTTTTTAACATCAAGAGGGACACTGATCCACAAATAGATGGACTCCACCCACCTTCTACTTAAACTAATCAGATACCGGCTACGTCGGGCTGACCAATCGCTGCTCATTCTCGCTCCAACCAATCACGCTTTGCCTTACAATCAGAGAGGGACCAGGCCAGCCGTAATGAACCAGTCTCTTCAAAATGGACGGCCAGGACAGTTCAAGACAAGTCAGTGATGCTCATTACAGCATTGTTGTAATGATATAGAGCTGTCCTGGCCATCCTTTTTCAAGAGCTTGTTTATTTGACTGCACGATCGCTTTGTGTGTGTGTGTGTGTGTGTGTGTGTGTGTGTGTGTGTGTGTGTGTGTGTGTGTGTGTGTGTGTGTGTGTGTGTGTGTGTGTGTGTGTGTGAAAAAAGAGCAGGTAGAGCAGTGTTACCAGATTGGGCGGTTTCCCGTTTAATTGGACTGTTTTTAACACAACGGGTATAAACACTTATCGTGTTTTTCGCGACTTTCACAACCGTGTTTTCCAGGTGAGTGGGTTTTTTTTTTTTTTTTGCATTTTGGCGGGTTTTAGTCAGCTACATCTGGCAACACTGAGGTAGAGTGTGATGGGCTAGGAGACTCGTGTCGATTTCCTCCCCAGTTCTTGGAGTTTTTGCTCAATAAAATAGTTAGTCGTCAGTATTTTCAAGTCCATCGTCTGTATTTACATTCACCCACTGCCAAAATCCACGCCTTAGACTAATATGAAGCGTGTATGCACTCTGACTACTTCTATATTGTTGATAAGCTGTGCTGGGCATTTCACTCTGTCTCGTGCTGTCAGTACAATTGCAACAGGCTGTCATCGGTCCAATCAGCGCAGATTAGCTTCGCGCTAAGGAGGGGTTTGGGAACAAGTGAATCACTGAACGACTCATATGGGAGTCGCTGGGAAAATTAGGTAAAAACAAATGCATATTATAAGACAATTAAAGTGTTTTTTGACCTTGCATGCATATTAGACTGTTGTTGGAGACCTTTACAACCAAAATATGACCCTATTTAATGTATAATAGGGGCTCTTTAAAAGGTGCTGTATGTAAGATTTTGACTCTTCTAAACCATAAAAATACCATAATATGTGTGCAGATATTTAAGAAACATTCCAAGTGAACATACTTGTTTAACTGAAAAACAATGCTGAAGTCAGATATTCTGCTTTGAAAATGTTTTTTCCGTGCCAGAACGCTGTCTTTGCTTAGGTAAATTTAACCTGCACAATGCCAGTTTAGCCCAGCGTCTATGAAGAATTATAAAAGTACAGAGGCCTACCAATATTTACATAGTGGGAAAGTGGGTCGTGTTCTGTGTGTGTGTGTGTGTATATATATATATATATATATATTAGGGGTGTAACGGTTCACAAAAATCACGGTTCGGTTCGATACGACACAGTGGTGTCACGGTTCGGTATGTTTTCGATACAGCAAAAAAAAAAAAAAAAAAAAAAAAAAAAAAAAAAAAAAAAAGCCAGAGGATTTCTCTGATTGAAATCTTTTTATTGTATGAAAACTAACATCATAAAAGCATGATCTCTCTTCTTTTCTTTTTTTTACTTTGAACTAGGGATGTCAGTTTCTACAAAATCCAGTGATCAATGATCATTTAAATTAACGACCAATTAATCTATTAATCGCTCATTCTTATAAACGATCCGTTTAAATCTAGGCTACCAGCCTGTGTTGAGGCTACTGAAGAATGAGCTGAATATGCAATGCATTATGATTCTTGCTTAATCGTCACAACGAAAAAATCCCAAACTAGGCTACAGGCTGAGTAGCCACGTCAGAGGTGAATGCGGCACAGGCTTCTGTTAAAGCTTCCGTGAAGAACGAAAGCGAAAGCAACTAAACACTGTTATGCCATAAAATTATTTCATTTTTAACAATCAATTAAATTACACAGCGGTTTTATATCAAAAGTTGATAATAATATAAAATATACTACATTTTGATGGTAAAATAATGATTTAAAGGACGGCTGTTATTTCTTTCAGCTTTCAAACATTAAATAACTAATGCAGCAAGTGAAATAAAAACCAATATGAAACAACACATAGCAGGATTTAAAGCATATAAAGAACTATTATATTTAGCAAAATGCTGCTCTTTTTATCTTTGTATTTTTTTTTATCATTTTATTTTTGTTATTTTTAATATTTCTTTGTCTTCATAATTAAAGCTAATCGACAAATTCCTGCTTGACATTTTAGAAAATATTTTGCGTAGCTACCCAGTATATATTAAAGATCACTAGAACAAAAAAACAAACACAAAAACATGTTACATGGCCCCATAAATGTCCAACTTATATTTAACTGAATCGTATAATTATGAAAATTGCTCCTTTTATTTTTATAAAATATTTGTTATTTTTTTTTGAGTAAAAACAATATCGACATTTAAGAATCATTTTATTAATTCACTCATTCCTTTGACTTGTTTATTGGCGCATATATAGGCTATAATTTAAATCAAACAACAGTAAATTGGACCTCTACAATGCCACTAAGCTTTCAAACAAAAGTCCAATAAATTAAAGAAAGATTGGACTTTATCCGGTGACGGCCGACACTGAGCTCAGTAAAATGTTTTTGATAAGTTATTAATAATCTGTTCAATAATTCGTTAAAGCCAAAATGAATGGTAATTTAATATAGGCTATTTAAAATATATATATATAATAAATATAGGCCTAACATATTTTTAAATAAAATAAAATAGGCTATTTTCTGAAAAATGTGCCTGTCTGTGTTAATTATTCCATCGAATTAATTTGATCGCAACACCTGTTATTCCAGAACAGAACATTTGAGCTGGTTTCAGTTCTTTTCATTTTCTTTTTTCTGTAGATTCATTTTTACAAATAATTTTATTTCATTTGTTTGTTAATTAAATGTTGTTATTTAGCCTATTTGTTATACAACAAAGTTGCAAATTAATTTGCTACAAGATGTGGCTGTGTAGTGCGCTTATCCAGAGCGCGTGAACTGCTGCTGCAGAGAGAAAGACCGCAATGGAAATAGGCTATTTAAATTTTCGCATGCTGATTTATGTGAAATTGCGAATACATGACTAATCGCATTGCAATTTTAAAAATTATTGTATTTTTTCCTTTAGGAGGGAAAGTCGATTTCAATTCATGCTATAGACATGTGGTGCTGAAGTCTGAAAGTGCCGGTCATGTTGATGTGAACAGCTGAAGCTGTCAAATTATTTTTAGTTTATTTATTATTAATGATGATGATTAAAAATAATAATGCTATTCATTTTATTCAATAATGTAATTAAAACATGTAATATATCTACATTAATGCGAAACAAGCTAAATATCGTCTTTAAAGTCGTCATACTGTAGATCTCAGCTCTCTGCAATATCTTTGCCTATATCCTCCTCAATACACGATATTGCAGGACAGGCTTAAAACAAAATTCGCAGCACTGAACATGTTCCCAGACTGAAAGTGATTGATGATGAGAAAACTCAGAAACCTGTGAAAACGGAGATGTTCACCGCATATAGCCGTGACGAGCGATTTTTTTTAAATGAAAGCATATTTGTGCCAGTCTGTTAAGATTGCTTGAAACACTTTAATATTTTAGAGTAAATAGTTAAAGTTTGCATCACCAATAATTGATCTTACCCACGCGTGACCCACGTATACTTAAATATCATGCGACCTATTTTTTGATTACCTGACTCACGGATTAACGGCAGCACATGTGGATACAACCGAGATCTGCTTGATTTGACCGTCACCTGCCATCTCAGTGGATCTGAAAGCAGGAATAAGCAAAGTGCTCCCAAACGCCAGACCCGTTGTTGGTTATAGGAGGATTACATTAATGTTAGCTACTAGCCATTTTGCTAGCTGTAGTGCAGTCAGTCCGCGGCGCGTTTCCACCCTTTCGCTTTCGTCCGGAACAAACCCTGGATCATCTCAGCGCCCCTCGGTCTTCGCTTTTGTCCGGGACAAACCCCGCATCATCTCAACACCCAGCTCCGCCGGCTTTTTCGGATTGAAAGCGGCATAACTTTCGGTTTGAGCGCCAATTGAGCTTACTCCGACCCTGAGTGCAGTGTGTGCCTGACTGGAGGTGGGCGGGGAAGGCAGATGTTGCCTGTCACATCATGGGATGCCTTGTTGAGCATTGTTGCGCTGAAAACATTATATTTGTCTGAATCGTTCGGTTCGTATGCGTACCGAACCGAAAGCCTCGTACCGAACGGTTCGATACGAATACGCGTATCGTTACACCCTTAATATATATATATATATATATATATATATATATATATATATATATATATATATATATATATATAGAGAGAGAGAGAGAGAGAGAGAGAGAGAGAGAGAGAGAGATAGATAGATAGATAGATAGATAGATAGATAGATAGATAGATAGATAGATAGATAGATAGATAGATATGCGTGTGTAAATAAAAGTGTTTGAAAGATATAATAAGATATAAAAATATAATAAGAAAATCAACTTGCTTAGTAGTTATGCACACTGTGTATATACTAAAGGTAAGATTTGGTACACATACATTAAGTTTAATAATATATAAAGTCTATACATAAAGTCTAATCATGCTATCACCTAAAAAAAACAATAAGGTAGGTAAACATGAATTGTGATTTGTAATGATTATATTGAAATAAGATAATCGTGAACATTTTGGCACATCTTAATACAAAAGAATACAAATTTGTCAGTAATTATGTTTGGTGTCAGGTTGAAAATGCTGTGTCCAGTGGGCTCACTGGCATTGCCTGCACAGATGAGCAGTGCCTCTGGTATATGTTGACCCAGAGGAACCTCTGCCCGAAGCGGTTAATGGACATAAAGTTTTCCCACCACCAAGCCACTGATGTGCTGCAGATGCCAGAGGTAATTCCCAAAACTGCCCCCCTTCCTCCCACTCCCTTATTTAGTACCCAGAAAGAACTCAGAGAGGGACTCAAGCATCTTCGGCTGCCTGCGTCAAGTCTTCTGCACAAATGTGTGAGTGCTGTGCAGGGACAGGAATCAGAACAGCCTGCGTCCTCACCACATGCTAACCATGATGGCACCAAAAACTGTCAGAGGTGTATGTTGTTTTATGACAGCTTAGTGGCCATTGATCCTAGCAAGTGTACAGCACTGGAGCATGTAACACTTGAGCAGGGTTCCTCTCACTTGTGGCATGACTCTCGTAAGCTTAGAATCACTCCGAGCACAGCAAAGAAGAATGCAGCAACTAACCATGGCTTAGAAAGTGAAGCATCTGCAATACAGTGGCTAGAGAGTTCAGGATTTACTGTCAGTCACAGAGGGATAGTTGTGTGTGCAAGTGAGCCCTGGCTGTCAGCAAGCCCTGATGGAGTTTTGAACTTGCATGAACTGCTGGAGATCAAATCCCCTCTCCTTAAATGTGATGAGTCTCTGGAGGACCTCTGCAGAAGTCAGAGGTATGATATGAGGATGGTGGATGGCATACCTCAGCTACAGCCAAATGGTCCACGGGGCTTCTATATGCAAGTGCAGCTTGGCATGTTTTGTACAGGGTTGAGGTCCTGTAAGCTACTCATCTGGGTTCCATCACAGTAGGTTCTACAACAAGTCCCATACAATGAGCAGTTCTGTAGCAAGACTGTAGCTAGACTAAAAACCTTTTATTTTAAGTATATGCTCCCTCAGGTGTCAGATGAGTTTCAAGCAGGCCGTCTGTTGCTTTCCAAAAGATACTTGCAGCTTTGCAAATAAGGATTGCATTTGAAATAAGGTGGGGTGTAGAAGGTGAAGACATTAACAATTTAAAATTAAGCATTTTATATTGGTTGTTTTATATCAGTTTTGATAAACAAGATTGTGATGATTTGTGTATTATTATTATAAAATGTGTAATGTAATATGTTGCGTAAAATCAGTTTAAATGTTTAAGTTGTAAGTTTTTTTTTTTTTTACCAGGATACTAGAGATGCCTGAAGACCTTCTTGTAGAGGTATGATGTAACCATTTAATTTTAATATGTAATAAAAAATATTTAGCAAACTTGATGCGTCCAATTCTTTAAAGTCAAACTTAAAGGGATAGTTTAAAAATGACAGTTCAAAATTAAAATTCTGTCATAATTTACTCTCCCTTTATTTGTTTTAAACCTTTTACACTTTGTTCTGTTGAACACAAAAGAAGATACTTTGAAGAATGCTGGAAATCTGTAACCATCGACTTCAATAGAATTTGTTACAGCTAACATGTAACATCTCATCATTGTAAATGTTTATTAAATAACTGCTTAATTTTTTTTTATTTACACTAAACTGTTAAAGACAAAACAACAAAATGTAATGACAAACACAAAATGCGCCTACAAATCAACATTTATTCATCCTCTACATCAGAAATTATGTCGCTACGTACTGTAGGTTACACAGGGCTGCACAAATGAAAAATGAGGAAAGTCATTGGACAACAGTGGTTTGTTCTGTGGACATAAAGAAATTCTTAAGGGGCTAATTATATTGACATGCTTATTAGGCCTATATAAACAACTTTTACTCCAGCCAGACTAAAATAAATAGCCTAATAACAGCCAGTCTTTGGAGAGCAACTACTGCCGACTGCTCAATCCAAGGTACCCGCCTCGCGATCGCGAGAGTTTTTTGGCGCACGTGACATCAGAGCCAGGTGGACGCAACTTGGACACATTTCTAACCGGCATGCATCTTTCGGCGATCATCGGTGATCGATTCTGCGCAGATTTTGGCCATCTCAAACGAGCCTATTGCCTCAGGTGCTCATCTTCTTTAGGTGGTGGATGTAAATCCTAAAGTGCACCACAACACTCCGACCGGGTCACACTGTGTTCGTAACCCTGTGCAATTGATTTCTCCTCTTTATCCAATTGTTGTGGCAGCCCCGAACTGAACACGCAATGCTTGACATTTTTGCTGTAGAAGCTTACGGCTAAACGTTAGCGCCTTCAAAACCAGAGATGAGATGACAAAACGGTCGTTACTTTCGCTTTCATGCGTTTGGTGGCGCGATCTATATTATTTCTTGTCATGGTGCAATAATATGAGCGCCTTTTTGATGCAGTCATATGGCGGCAAATCAATGTCAATAATAATCGATGGTGATGTTTACGCGCGAGGAGAAGTGAACCGCAAGCAGATTACAGGCCTACGCGAGGAAACTACTGCTCGCGCGCGCGCAGGGCCTGTTCACGCACATTGTGATGTATTCTGATTTGTACCACTAGGTGGTGCCCTGTATTTGTTTATACTGTGAAGCAGGCACGTGCAGAGGTGGGGGTTTGGGTGCTTGAGCCCCTGCTCTTTTTTTCTCCTGGAGAGAAAGTGCCCTTTTTTCCTGGGGATAATAATCATTTTTTAAATACTACTAATAATATAATATATGTATGTTAATGCGTGTTCTATTTAAGGTCGGCTTTCCCTGTCAAACAATAAAAAAAACTAAATTTTAAAGTATATCTTGGTTTTAGTCTAGCCGCTCCAAGCGAGCCTCGAACCAACGATTTGGAAAGAAAAGCCACATGCAAGTCGAATGCTCTAACGAAGACTCTATTTACATTGTTACTCTCACCTCAAAAGTAAGGTGTCAACAGTGGGGTAACGTCTATCAGCGCCTATGCCAACTCCTGCATCCGCATTGCACACAGACTGCATCTGGGCCATAGCTTTACAGTCTGACCCATACACACACTGCAGACGGAGTGTGTGTAAAACATATATTACTAGCTGACCTCTGTTACGGCAGCACGATATGATCGACAGAACCGCCGATGTAAATTCATCCGTCATTCATCTTCATTGTGTGGAGGTGAGTAACGGTTAACAAAAGACAACCTGAGGCTCAAATTTAACGTCAGCTATTTATGCAAAAATTCAAAAGTAAATAGGCCATTTTGTCTTGCTAATGTAGCGGATGTTATCCATTTAAGCCTTTGTATACGCCTGTAGCGGAGATTTATGCATTAAGCATTGGTGTACGCCCATTATTAACTAGTGGTTGTTAAGAGGTGTATAAAAGCCCATTCGAGAACCGGGGAAATTACGTCATCGTCCAGCTGACTCTCTGTGGTGGGTGTGTCGCTGCTGTGCGCATGGTATGTAGCGGCTGTTTAAGCCCTTTTCTCTTCCTTTTTAAAATATGTTTTGGGTCTGACTTAGTTTTTTTGCTCTGGAAGGCTGGGGTCTGTTCGGCGCCTGTTGCACCGTTGAGTGGCTGCTGTTGGCCATCGTGAGCTTTGTGGAATCACGCTCCATATTGCTGAACTTTTCCCTTGTGTGTGTTTGTTGACATTTTCTGCGCGCTCCCGCGACTACGGTCTTCCTGGTCGGTAAGTAGAGCGCTACCGCTCATACACTTTGCATATCAAACGAGTATAAATATAAACTGATTTTAGATTTTTAATTCGTTATTAGTACAGACGCCTTGCTCTGCTGGAGGGATGATTTGGCATCGTATGTAGTGGTATGTGAAACCCCTGTAGTCCACTATATTTGAAAGGTATGTAGGCTGATTGTGCTCTGTTTTATCATAGATTGCCTTGCGGCTTGAGCGTCTTCTCCTCCTGCTTTGGCACGTGCTGGATGCTGCTGTTTTGCTTTTGTTCATTTGATTCTGTTTTGTTTTTGAGTTAGTTTAATGTCTATTTTGTTTTTTTTGTTACTCTGAAGTGTTTAGTTTTGCATATTTGTTTGTTTTTGATTCTTTAATATTCGTTTGTTGCTTTTTGCATATTTTTTGGTTCTTTATGATTTTGTTTTCTTTATGCTGATTGTTCGACGTGAATTTAAATGTTTCAATTCTATGTTTTGTCCTAAGGGCTACTTCTGCTTAAGCTTTGCTTGGCTTCAAATATTGCATTTGTGGTGCTATTTTTCCTGCTTTATTGCAGCCTTTTGTTTCAACTTTGGAAGCCCATTATTTGTAATTCAGCTGGGCCCGGTTTCCTTCATGCCCACTGGTGGCTGGTAGTTGCTCTCTTGTACTTTATTTGTTTTTGATTCTTCTCTGTAAGATTATTGTTATTGGTAGTAATAATAATGTTAAGGTTGGATTTTGTGCACATTTTCCAGTTTTAAATTCTCTCTCTTCTTTCCCTAGGAGCTGGGGGGTGTCTAGTACGGGCAGTCGGGCCGTTGTGTGGTGTGGATCTGTTTTTCCTAATCTCTTTTGCTCACTCGTGTGCAGTGCGGTGTTTTGAATCTAAAAGTGTGCACGTGTGAATCTTTGGGTCATTTTTTTTGGGCCCAGTGCCTAGTCTGCCCGACTGCGGTAAGCCCCAGCTCCTCTGGTCGGATGAATTTTTGCGGTGGCCTCCAGTAGTGCCATTTTAAGCGGATGTGCTTTTGATAATTGTGGTCCAAAGATAAGTGAATTGTAATAAAAGACTTTATTTTTATATATCCACGTCTCAGTTGTCTTTGTCAGGGGTACGAACCTGTATTTCATGTCCCAGGTAATGTACTGGGTGGCGTAGTCGAGTTTTAATTGTAATAGTTTTGTGGTAATTTGGCTCTAGTGTGCCAGTTATCAGATTGGTCTTTCTACCAACCAAAAGCCTTATCCTCGCCACACTAACATCCTCCTGATTAACAACCATGTAATAAGTTAGCTAAAGTTTAGCCAGGGCAATATCATAGGCATACAGGCTAATGTAATGGAGGAATGACAGCTGGATAGTGAAAATATTGCCCTCTTGTTTTTGCAGTCACACAGAATAGGTTATATAATGTCAATTAAAGCTACAAAACATGTACATATAGGCTAGCTATGGAAGTCAGTGGCTATTAGTGTGTCCTACATTCTTCTAAATATTTTATTTTGTTCAACAGAAAAAAAAAACAAACAAACAAAAAAAATAGATTGAAGAGGGGACTGTTCACCCAAACATTTACATTTACTCACCCTCAAGTGGTTCCATTTCTTTGTCTCTTTATTTTGTTGAACACTAACGAATAAAAGATTAAAAAAGATATTTTAAAGAAAGCTATAAACTTGAAATCGTTGACTTCCAGAGTAGGAAAAACAAATACCACGAAAGTCAACGGTTACAGGTTTCCTGCTGTCTTCAAAATATTACTTTGTGTGTTCACACAAAGTCAATTGGGTTTGGAACAAGTAAAAGGTGAGTAAATGGTAACATAATTTTCAGTTTTGAATCAACTATTCTTTTAAGGGTCATCATTCTTCATTCTTTTTATGGTGAATTTAGGGTGAAATCTCCTTAATAATCTCATTATAATATATTTTATTAATTAAAGTACAATTATTACTATTATTTAATAAAAAGTGCCCTAAAAGGTCTCTGCACGTCCCTGCTGTGAAGCACCATGTACAATAAGAATAGAACAAGAAAAGCTCAGGCTAAGTAAAGAACCTCGTCTGCTGTCTTTATTTAATATTCTATTCTCTTATCTAACTAAGCCTAACCAGCTTTAAGAGTCTACAGAATATAATACACTCATCATCATCATCATCTGTGCGCACGATGTGCTCTCGCAAGCGAGACCATGCCTCATAGCACGCGCGCGATCAGTTCAAAAGATAAGGCCATTAAATATATATAATTTGCAAGTCATAACCATAAGAAACTTTCTAAGATGCTGTCTGAGTATTTAACTATTTGAGTATTTAAACTGTCAAATAATAATGATTAATCTTCTAAAATATTTCTTGTAAAATGAGGTTCTTGTGCATTTGTGCCGTCCAGTCGCGACCAATTTTGGCCGGGGAGAGCACGTCCCTTTCAGACCATCAGTAGACCATTGGTGCCGTCGCAGTGCGACCCCTTTTTGGCCAGGGAAAGCATGTCGCGGTCCGACCAATGTTTGCTGGGTATAGTGTATAAGTGTGTGTGTGTGAGAATGTGAGTGTGTATAGGTGTTTCCCAGTACTAGGTTGCAGCTGGAAGAGTATCCGCTGTGTAAAACATATGCTGAAATAATTGGCGGTTCATTCTGCTGTGGCGACCCTTGATAAATCAGGGACGAAGCTGAAGGATAGTGAGTAAGATAGGTAACTAGACCTCACATCCTATTGATGCATTAATATAAACTAACTTACATTTCCAATTTTTATGTAAAATGTTTGTTGCCAATTTTATGAAAGTAGCCAAGCAGCATCACACCCTGTAATATGGCACCAACATTGCTCAAAAAGTCGGCCCATGTATCATCATCCTGACGCAAACTCACAGCTAGGGCTGGGCGATTTTTTCGATTAATTCGAATTTACGTTTTAAGACGATTTTATTTTTTACAAAATCGAGGAATCGCGATTTTTTAATAAAAATATTAAAGCCGCTTTTCCACTATCGTGCCAAACCGTTCTAAACTGTTAGACAACCGTGCTGAATTGTGCTGATTCTGTGTGTTGACGTCGCAGCTCTGTTGATGAGCTACCACAGCTGGTTTAGCGGAAGCGCGCCAGGGCGGACTGGCCATTAGGAACACCGGGACATTTTCCCGCTAGAGCAACAACAGCCCCGCTGCCAGGGCAACCGCAATCAGCCAGCCAGCTGCGCTAATGTTTCCACGCGCGTCGTGCTGTTGTTCGCGTCCCCGCAGACGTCTGTCTCTCCCGCGCGAGTTGCGAGACGGGGGCGCGCGCGCGAGGAGTATATGTACCAATAAACAAGTAAAATGAATGAATAAATAAAATAAATATGGATTCTTAAATGTCGGTAGTTTATACTCAAAAAAATATCAATACGTATCGACGAATGTTTTATAAAAATGAATTGAGCAATTTCCAACATTTCAGCTATAGGCCATTATACGATTCAGTTAAATATAAGATAGACCTTTAAATACAGACAGATATGTAACAGGTTTCTGTGGGGTGTTTTGTTGTTCACGGTGATCTTTAATATATACTGGGTGGTGTAGCTACGCACAAATATTTTCTAAAACGTCAAGCAGATATTTGTCTATAGCTCATTAGTTATTTATGAAGACAAAAAATAATTAAAATAACAAAAATAAAACTAAAAAATTTCAAAGATAAATGAGCAGCATTTTGCTAAATATAGTCCTTTATATCCTGATATGCTATGTGTTGTTTCATTCGTTTTTTTATATTTAACTTGATGCATTCGTTATTTAATGTTTGAATACTGAAATCGTTTAAATGGTTATATTTTACCATCAAGATGTAGTATATTTTATATCATTACCAACTTTTGATACAAAACCGCTGTTATTTTATTGATTGTTATGAAATAATTTAAATGCTATATTTTTTATTAGTGAAAGTGCCCGCTCACTTTGACAAGGCCTAGGCAAATGACTTCTATTAAAAATGTTAAAAGGGTTTTTGTGATATGATAATCACAGCGGAGCATTAATTAAATATATTTTCCATGGAGTGATCGATTTGAGGTAGCCTGATATACGGAAGAAAAAAAACCATGATTGAACAAACAGCCTTTGCCGGTTCTCAAAAAGGATTCAGTCAATGTTTTCGTTTTGTAATTTAAATGTGTCATTTACGTGAAAAATATCTAGGGCAAGACTATTTATTTTATTCTTTTTATTTAGTTTATTCTTTTTTTCTATGCGGTTGGAAACATACAAGTGCGTAAAGATGCTCTGTTATGTATGCTGCTGTTTGCATGTTAAAATAAATCAGTATTTTAAAATGCAATATTTAATGTGTCACACAAAATAGACATGTCAATTTTTTTTTCAATTAAATATTTTTTTAATAGTAATCTGTTAACGGTTAATATCTGGTTAACGAGCAGCGGTTGTCAGTTAGTAAAATTAACCGAAATGAGCATCCCTAGACAGTAGCCTTTAAGAAGTAACATACTTTGTATAGTAAAATAATGCTTACAGAGACAGTCTACTAAAAACAACAACGATTCGGTTCTCTTGTCATAGTTCAGTACGTCTGTGTTTTGTTTTGTTTTTTGTTGTTATTTGTTTTTTTTTTCAATCATTTGACAGGGACGCATGTGTTTGGAGTTCTTACTGGAAGTTCTTCTTTGTGTTTTGTTATCTTACTGAAATATGTGATTCCACAGTATGGATATTTGCTGCCAGCTGCTCTATCTATCTATCTATCTATCTATCTATCTATCTATCTATCTATCTATCTATCTATCTATCTACAACTTTCACTTTGTCTCTCATACACATCCGTCACATAGTCTCTGCTTTCACTTCCCTGTTGTCCCTAGTGCCTCATACTCAGCCACTCACACAATGCAGGCACATTCCGGCCTTCTTTGAGGTTACAGCCCATCGTGGTTTCTTCAGAGTTTACAGCGTCTCTTTCTCAGTTAAGTGTGTCTATCTTTGAGTGCAGGAAAAGCATTGGTGGAGGCGTTGGAGCTGGAGGCAGTGGAAGCACAGATCCGTGACCTCAAGATGAAACAAGCAGAGCTCCGGAAACAACGGGCATTTCTCGATGCCTCCCGAGCTGCTGCTCGCTCATCTGAGGTAAAAGTGTGATACAATCTCAACACTCCGTCCACCACAACCCCGTGTGTTACTCTGTTCAGGCCCAGCACACTGAGGACGAGGCACGTCCAGGTGTCATTCACTCCGACACTGAGCTACCGTGGCCCTTGGCAGTGTAGGATGCATACCAGGTCCTGGGGAAGGACGTCTTCTCCTCCTGTGTTTGAGATCCCCACGGAGAACCCCTTCACCTTCCACCCACCCCCCACGAGATGGGTTGCGGCATCGCAGTCATCGACGATTCCATCATTCGTCACGCCCACACTGCTTCCACTAAAGGTAACAATGTACGCACTCACTGCTTTCCCGGAGCTTGTGTAAAGGATGTTTCTGGTAAGGTAACTGCTATCTTGAGCACTGGTGAGAGCATCAGAGCTACCGTCCTCTGTGCGGGTACAAACAACACCGGGCTATGGCAGACAGAGATCCTGAAGAGTGACTTCAGGAGCCTGATCGAGATGGTTTGACGCATCTCGCCCGCCACGCAGATCATCGTTTCTGGACCGATTCCTATTTCCCGCCGAGGAAATGAAAGGTTCAGTAGACTCTTTGCTCTGAATGAATGACTATTAACATGGTGTGAAGAACAGAAGTTGCTCTTTGCCAATAACTGGAATCTTTTCTGGAAGCGTCCTAGGCTTTTCTGTGCTGATGGTCTGCACCCAGACCAGGATTACGTTCAAAGGCTAGAAAATTTGAAGGAAGGATGTCCATCCAGGCATGTCCAAATTCTAATCTAAAGGAGGAAGTATAAAACGAAGAGTTTAAATGCAAAAACCTCTAAGTGCCATCTGAAATTGTCATCTAAAATGAGCAATATTATCAGGCTCTAGTGTGTAGTTTCAGTAATAATTACTCTTAATGCAAAGAATAGGTTATTTTCATTGCCTTTAAAGTGAAATAACTAAACAGTAACATAGGAGGCTGAGAAAAACGCACATTTTGGAGAAAAATTTCAGACAGAACTCTTCATCAAATATGTTCTTATAGGTGTCCTGGTTTTCAACAGTCTGCCTCTTGTGGTGATAACACCTTTTAATAATTGAACATCTTCTGCCTTTATGGTGTTGGACATTCACCTGCTCTACCTTAACATTTCTCTTTTTTATTTTATAATATTAAGTATTATTGTTGTGGTAACTTGGCATGAAGAATCACACAGAAGACAGGACTGCGGTAAAGTCACTTTTACTCACAACTGCGGGTGATACATGAAGACGAACACCGTTTCTGCACAGTAGTACACACACACCTTCCTTTCGCCCAACAGGTTGGTTTTTTAAAACAATTGCCTCTAGCGGTCGACAACAGGAACTGCTAGAACTGTACTTCTTCTACTACACTTCTTCCCCCTTAAAAGTCAAAAATAACAAAAATGAAAATAAAAGAGAGAAAGAAATAAAAAAATAAAATTAACCATATTGTACCCTACAACTCTGACTTATCTAACAAAGTCTTTCAGATACCCTGGTTCATGTTTTTTTTTTTCTTTCGGATTTCCTTATAATTGGTGCCTGAGCAGCTACCCTTTCCGCTTTTGGTAACTGTTCAGTCGGAGCCTCTGGCTCTTCCTGTGACACCAGCGACGGCTCGTTCCATCCAGCTGACTCAACTTTAACACTGCTAACTGGAGGCATAATTCCTTCTTCGATGACTGGTAAATCCTGAATGACGGTGGACTTGGGAACAGAACAGTATATATGTGTTTCTTGCGAAGCTGATCAACATGTCTTCTCCATGTCTGTCCCGATCCTGTCAAGACAGTATAAGACAGCGGGCCTGTGCATTTCTCAACCACAGCCGGAACCCACTGTGGTCCGTAGCCATAATTTCTCACATACACAGCATCACCCTCCAAAAAAGGTCCGCAGGTCTATGCTGTTGTCATGCTCTTCTTTCTGTTTCAACTGTTTCTTTTGTACTTTGGTTGCCAGGTCCGGTAAAAGCAAATCAAAAGTTGATCTTAACCGCCTGGACATCATCATTTCAAAAGGAGCCAATTCAGTCGTGGTTTGAGTAAACCTATAATTAAACAGAAACCTACTCACTCTTGTCTCCAATGTTTCTCCTTGCATTTTCTTAAGACCATTTTTGAAAGTCTGCATGGCTCTTTCCACTAAGCCATTCGAGGACGGGTGGAAGGGGGGTGTTCGGATGTGCTGAATTCCATTCTTTTTCATGAATGAAGCAAAATCTGCACTTGTAAAACAAGGTCCATTGTCTGATACTAACATCCGAGGCAGTCTGAATACACTGAAACTCTGTCTTAGTTTCTCTATAGTGGTCTGGGAGGTGGTCGAGTGGTCGGGTAAACATCCATCCACTTTGAATGAGAGTCCACAACAATCAGAAACTTCTTTCCCTGAAATAGACCAGCATAGTCAACATGGATTCTAGACCAGGGAGTTGTTGGCCACTCCAATGGATGTAAAGGGGCCATGGCCGGTGCCTTCCCGCACTGCTGACACACTTCACATAGCTGAGCCTCTCTTTCTACATCTTTGTCCATATTGGGCCACCAGAAATAAGATCTGGCTAATCCCTTCATTTTTGAAATGCCTGTGTGAGTCTGGTGGAGTAGTTTTAACAATATTGCTCGTCCCTGTGTGGGAACAACCACTCTCGCTCCCCATACTACACAGCCATCCCTGACACTTAGCGCTGTTTTCCTCTGATTGAAAGGCTGTAACTCAGGATCCAGCACTTTTGGCCATCCACTCAGGATGTATTCACGAACTCTGGACATCATGACATCCCGAGAGGTCCAGCGTCTAATTTGAGGTGCATTGACTGGTGCCTCCCCCAATATGTCCAGCATGAGTACCTGTTCCGAATTCTTCTCCCCTGTCTCGTCATCCTTGATGGGTAGCCTGCTTAAAGCATCAGCACAAACCTTAATTTTGCCAGGTTTGAAAACTATGATGTAATCATAGGCACTCAGAAGCACGGACCACCTCTGTACTCGCGGCGAGGCCATCTGAGGAATGTGTTTCTTCTCATTAAAGAGTGAAATCAGTGGTTTGTGATCCGTGCAGATGGTAAAGGACCTACCATACAGATATTTGTGAAATTTCTGTATTCCAAAAACTACTGCAAGCCCCTCTTTATCCAGCTGTGAGTATCTTTTCTCAGCCCCTGACAGCGTGCGTGACATGAAACTTATGGGTTGTTCACTTCCATCTGCTAATCTGTGTGATAGCACAGCCCCTAATCCATAGGGGGACGCATCACAGGCCAATACCAGTTCTTTATCTGCTGAATAATGTACCAGAACGCTCGCAGATTGTAGCAGCTTCTTAGAATGCTGAAAAGCCTCTTCCTGTTCTGCTGTCCACTCCCAGCACTTCCCTTTTTTCAAAAGCTCATACAGTGGGGCCAGGCAAGTTGCTAGATTTGGAAGAAATTTACCATAATAGTTTAATAACCCCAAGTAGGCCTTAAATTCTGACACACTAGATGGAGATGGGGCCTCAACTATAGCCTTCACTTTTCTTTCCACCGGCTGAAGGCCATGCTTGTTCACTCTGTGTCCAAGATACTCCACATCATCTTGCAAGAACATGCACTTCCCTCTTTTGAGTCTCAACCCTGACTCTGCCAGTCTTTGCAGCACTGCCCCCAGGTTTTCTAAGTGATCTGCTGTGTCCACGCCTGTTATCAAGATGTCGTCCAGATAAACGGCTACTTTGGGGATTCCCTGTACCAATCCCTCCATTATCCGTTGAAAAATAGAAGGAGCAGAAGCCACTCCAAAAGGTAACCGCTGATACGTGAACAGACCTCTCTGAGTATTTATAGTCAAAAACTTCTGAGACTCCTCGTCAACCATCACCTGCTGGTAGGCATGACTCAGGTCCAATTTGGAGAACTTTTTGCCCCCTGACAAGGAGCTGCACAGATCTTCCAGACAAGGTATGGGGTACTGTTCCAAAGATGCTGCTCGATTTACGGTCAACTTATAGTCACCACAGAGCCTTATGGAGCCATCAGTTTTCAGAATCGGAACTACTGGTGCAGCCCACTCCGAGTACTTTACAGGACGGATTACATTTTCCTTCTGTAGACGAATTAACTCCTCATCGACTTTTGTACGCATTGCATAGGGCACTGATCTGGGGCGAAAAAATCTAGGCACTGCCTCTGGAGCAACATGAATTTTTGCTTGAACTCCTCTCAATGCCCCTAGTTCCTCTTTAAAAACATCACTGTATTTCGCCAGCACCTTCTGCAAACTCTCATCTTCAGTCTGAATCTGCAAAACTTGTCTTTCTTGTTTTATCTGATCCCACGATAATTTTAATTCTGATAGCCAACCCCTACCCAGCAGGTTCGGACCATTGCCAGCCACTACAACAACAGGGAGTCTTTTGATTTGCTCTTGATACTCCACTATAACCTGGCTGGTGCCTCTCACTTCAATTGGCTGTCCTGTATAAGTTTTGAACTTAATTCCAGTGCTGTTTATTTTGGTGCTTTTCCCACTTTTTCTCAGTGCCTTGAATGTCTCCTCATTTAAGACAGTAAGACTACATCCAGTGTCTATTTCTAACTTCACTGTGTGTCCATCCATTTGCATGTCCACTGTATATGGCTGTACTCTAGCTAGAGTTTGACTGTTCACATTCTTTATGTATTCCTTGATACAACCCAGTGTGAATGTGTCCACAGAATCATCGCTGTCACTGTCTGCTACTTTATATGCACGATGCCTTTGAACGGAGCTAGTTTTATCTCTACTTCCTCTCCCTCTACTGGCCGTTTTTTCTTTACTTCTACAAGCTCGCGAAATATGGCCAATTTTTCCGCATGAGTGACATTTTTCTGTTTTAAATCTACAAACAGGGGCAGTGTGACTTGTTCCCTTGCATCTGAAACAGAACTTACTTGCTGCACTGGTTTGCATTTCCTCATCACAGCTTGCTCTGTTGTCTGCTTTACTACACATTTTATGACACTCTGCAGCTGTATTGTTATTTCGCAGGTCCTGTGCATTTTTGTCCGCTGCTTCCATCGAGAGTGCTATTTTCAGCGCAGTATCAAAGGTCAGATTTTGTTCTGATAACAACCTTCTTTGGATTCGTTCATCATTTACTCCACATACCAGTCTGTCTCTCAGCATCTGTTGCAGCGTTTCCCCATAATTACAATCCTGAGCCAGTTTGCGCAGCTCAGCCACAAAGTCAGTTATTGTTTCGTCTGCCCTCCTTGATCGTGAGTCAAATTTGAAACGCTGAACTATCTCACTCGGCTTTGGGTTGAAATGGTTCTTTAACAAGACCACCAACTGAGCATAGGATTTAGATTTAGGTTTGTCAGGGCTGAGCAAATTACGAATTAAACTGTAAGTTTTGGCACCCACCACACTCAGGAGAATAGCTCTTTGCTTCTCAGCATCTTCAATGCTTTTTGCTTCAAAGAAATTGTCCAGAATCTCACAGTATTCTTCCCATGACTGCGTTTTCTCATCAAATGCCGCTACAGTCCCAATTGTTGTCATTTTTCTTTTCTCTATCACTCTCTTATGTGAAACAGTCACTCACGCGATTACTAGTTTTATCCTCGTCGCCAAAAATGTGGTAACTTGGCATGAAGAATCACACAGAAGACAGGACTGCGGTAAAGTCACTTTTACTCACAACTGCGGGTGATACATGAAGATGAACACCGTCTCTGCACAGTAGTACACACACACCTTCCTTCCGCCCAACAGGTGGGTTTTTTTTTAAAACAATTGCGACCTCTAGCGGTCGACAACAGGAACTGCTAGAACTGTACTTAGTCTACTACAATTGTTATTATTATTTGCCATCTATACATGCGGACACAACTATGGGTGTCAAAATTAATTGTTTCTTCAGTGCACCACGATGCAGACGCGGACAATTCAGTATTGGTTTAGTAATAATCATATACAGTTATCATGTACTGACGTCATTTATCTTATATGCGCTATGTTGCCGTAGCTTACTATAGCGAGGAAGGCGAGCGCGAGTATTTACAATGCTCAAACTACTTAAAAACTCAGAGGCTGTGCACAATTTCACTGCGTGTGTGTTTGCTGGACAGTGTTTCACTGACACGTACAGCAGAAGCCCCTATTTCCCAGCAATTAAGAGAATGAAAGTAAACTCCATTTCTCTCTCTCTCACTGTGGCCCAAGAGTGCGTCTGTGAAGAGCGCCAGCGTGTAAGAGCCAATCGCAGCCCTTTTTGTTGAGCGCGTGACCAATCAAAGGGGTGTAAGAAAGACCTTGGTAGACAAGGCTCAGAAAGCGAGCTGGATATTTATATTTGTTTATTTGCTATAAATGCTCGTGTTGTTTAAAGGTACAGTTTATATATCTGACTGTTTGTATTAAAGGACAAAATTGTTTTACAAATAGTATATAAATATATTTATACATTTTAATACAAGAATTGCTGTGCTGTGAAGAAAATATAAAACTGTGTATGGAAAGCATTGTCAATGCACCGTGATATCAAATTGAACCGAATCGATGGCATGATAATAGTAACCGAACCGTGAGACCAGTGTATTTCACACCTCTAGTCACGACATACTTGTTTTATTGACAAAGTCAATAATGAAGCCTAACTGAGTTCGTAGAGAGTTCGTGGAGAACAAGGAAGTCCGTTGCAGACACACGACACATGTAAACATGAATCCAGGAAGACGAGGAGCACAGGGACGCTGGGACTGGAGAAACACTGGAGGGAATCGAGGAGACACTGGAACAGGAGAACTGCTGGAGAGGCATCAGGTGAATCACAGGGTGTGATTTTCAGGACCGACACCGGATGATTGAAGGTGAGGCTCTTTATAATGTGTGTGTGTGTGTGTGTGTGTGTGTGTGTGTGTGTGTGTGTGTGTGTGTGTGTGTGTGTGTGTGAACAGGTGCAGGTGATTAGTAATCCAGTGATTGTGAGTGATTGTAAGTGGTTTCAGGTGAGTTGGATGATTCCAGGCTGATTCCTGCCTGAAGCTGCAGTCACACTAGAGTTTGATAATGCAAAATTCCTTCGTGCAGTGCTGCGACACAAGGCGGGATTAAACAAGATGATTAGACATTAAAAAAGCGAGCGTTTGCTTCATGTTTTAAATTTCTGTTCAGAGAGGTCATGTTTTGATCCTCGATAGGTCTCACGCAGTCAAGTGATGCGATTTGACGCATGACCTTACGTTTCCAGTCTTTTAAAAGTCCGTATTTACTTTTATTTCAAGAAAAAGAGTGAGCACCGGGATATTCTTCAAACATTTTCCTTTTGTGTTGCACTGAAGAAAGTTATATTTTAGTGCTCTATAACATTAATTTTACATAAGATCAATACTTTGGAGAGATTATAACAATTATTTAAATTGAACAAGTGTAATAAAAGGCTGCACTTGTGGTCAGTGAAACAACTTTAACTTCCTTTCAGTGTGGTTAAAGCTCTCGATCTAAGGTTTGGCAGCAACGTGTGAAACAAACAGGACTTACTTATGTTGAAGTGCTCAACAAGTCGTTTGAACAAAATGAGGATTCTGCACCTTCAGCTCTGTGAGTTTTCATAGATTATGGATATTTTTATCACTTGTGACTGTGGATTAAGGATGATTTACAGCCTCATAACTTCACTTTCATGTAGAAGAATACCCCTAATGCTTTATATTTGTGTATTTATGTCATTGCAGATTTGATTATGTGGTGTCAAACTGCGAGGACTTTAACAACTCAATTAACCGATTTGGGTCAGGATGTGACCATAAACTGTGATCTTGATATAAATCAGGTGACGTGGATGTTTCTAGCAGATCCTCCGGTTGTGATTTTACGCTCATTCTCAAAAGGACCAGTGTTTTACTTCAACAACAGATTTAAACTAAAATATTCAGTGCGACCTAAGCACAATCTTTTCATAAACAACATCACTATTGATGATTTAAGAGTTTATTACTGTATGACAATAGAAGAAACTGCACAATTTAGCAACGGCATCAAACTACACAACACTGGTGAGTGCTTTACACTTATATTTGGATTTATATCCACTACCTTTATTTGTAGACACTTAAAGAGATAGTTCTCCGCAAAACTGAAAATTCTGTCATCGTTTACTGTCCCTCGTTCAAAACCTGTTTGAGTTTCTTGTTTCTGTTGAACAACACACAGCCGGAAACCTGTTTGGTAACAAAAGAAACTCATAAATGGTTAGAAACACTTCAGTAAATAGTTAGTATTTATTCATTTTTGGGGTGAACTATTACTTTAATGCAACCTTTAGTTGCTGCTGACACAATGTGTTTTTATTTACAGCCCTAACTCTGTTTTCGGAGTTATCTGAGAGTCAAAATTACACGGAGGTGAAGAACTTGCAGCAAAATCACACAACAGTGAAGTATATTCAGCAGAATCAAACACCATGGAGGACATTTACAATCATCTCTGGTGTGCTGAATGCTCTTCTGGTCATTGGTGGGTGTTTTTCCTAAACTAATAAGTTACAGCAGTGTGATATACGTAAAAATAAAAAAACAAATCTCTTCTACATGATGTTTGTAGAGATGTAGTTATTACATTATGCTGAATGTTTGTTTTGTATTTGAAATAAGGACTATTAAAAGTTATGTTTGGATGTAAAATACCTGGAAGACGATCGCAAGAACTTCATATCACCGATCGACCTCAAACTCAGCAATCAAGTGAACCACAGGTAAGTTACACAAAATGCTTCTTATCAATAAACACACATTTTTACCTGTATTTCAGTTGTTCTTGTTGTTTTTCTCATTAATCTTGCAGTGTGAGGACGATTTTTCACAGCTGCTTAAACCGTTCAACCATTCTGAGGTGTGTAATTCCCTGATAACCGCCGTTGTCTTTAAAGCTGTTAAATAGCATACACGATGCCAACATGGAAAATAATACTGTAGTTATTTAATACTACAGTGTTTTGGACCATACTGTTGTAAAGTGTATTATACTGTGCGTGTTAAAGCATTTACAGCACATTGTGAATGAATGCTACAGTCTAGTTTTAAAACTGATAAACTGTAATTACTGTAGTATAATTTACTTTTTACTACAGTAAACTGTGTATTGTTATGGAGAGCCGAAATGGACATGATGGTGGAAAAAAAAAACTGAGTGGAAGGAAAATATTTGTATGTACAATAAAGCATGAACCCAAAGTATAAATATTATTTATTTTATTAAATGGTTGATGTGATCAAATTTCTTCTTTTTAATAGGTTATCCTAATGCATTAATGTCCTAATGCATTCACTCTAAAACGCTCCATAGTGAAGTATGGAGCTCCTTACCACTGCAACATACGCACATCAACCATTTAACCATTTAACAAAAGCAATTGCATTCATGCTCTGGGTTTGTACATACAAATGACCTATGACCGGCGGAACATGTGCCTTGACGCGAGCGATCATGTGCCTTTCAGATAACTTACGTACTCAACACATGCACGTACACGTACTCGCACACTTCTGCATCACGAAATGACACGATGGCAGAGACATAACGCAGCGTGTTGTGGTGCTCATCAGCTGAAAAAGCATTGCACAAGCAATATTTGTGATAAGAAAGTCGTACACAGCAATAATACAAGCAGTTTTATAAACTTACAGACAACACAGATGCCCAGTTTTCCTCTGCTCAGTCTCCCTCCGACAAAAGACATTGTAGGAGATTTTTAAAGGAGGCAAACTTCTCTCTCTCTCTCTCTCTCTCGTTTATAAAGTTATACATATATATTTACATGTAATGATTTTTTTTTTTTATTAAACATTATTTTGAAAAATTACATTAACATTTTAAATAATAAGTGGTATTGATATCAGAATCGGTATCATAAATTTTTTTTACAAAAAGTATCGGTATCGTATCGCATTAAAAAATTGTGATATCGCCCATCCCTAACCTCTAGTTTGGAAAAAGTCAGGAAAGTGGGTGTGTCCAGCTCTGTTTAGGTGAGAGTGTCGGGGGAGGAAAAGAGGGAAGGTTTTGCAAAAATTGGAGTTTCCATTTAGGCACGCACTGATTTTCACAGAGGCAAAACAAACACACAGACGCAGGGGAGAAAGACAGTGACTGTGTTTACATGGACATCAGTAATCAAATAATTTGCCAAATTCTTAATTTGTCGACTTTAACTGCAGTTTGGCACTTTCACTTTTTATTCAGAAACATTTCCTGCATGTCACCCGTGACAAACGAGATATTGTATGCGAGGAACTGCTGGAGAGTGGAGTTTAATGGAATGTTTGATACCGCACGGCGTATGGGAGAAAAAAATCCTGTCCTGTCACAAAATGCGGCGAAAATACTACACAACAGTAATAGTTTGATTGCGGTGTTTACATGTTTACATTCAGAGAGCAGCATTTACAGCGGATCTTTCAGTCTATAATATTGTACTATAATATTGCAGTGATATTAACATACTGTAAACTTAGTAAATAAATCATTTTGACTGAGGTATGTCTTTAAAAACTGAAAGAGCACTGCTGACGATACGAACTAACTTTGCCATCTTAATGAACAAACAAAGGGCGCTGATCTCACACACACACTTACCAAATCTGTAGCGACAGGACAATCAACACCAACTGGAGCTGTGTCTTTTTTTAAAAGGAAACGAGCGGCAAATCTGGATTTCATCATTGCGAAAAGCTCTCGGGTAAAAACTGTTCCTTACAAACGCATTTTGCACTGTAAACGCATTTGTCGCGTGCACTGTAATCCACACGTGTGTCCAGGTGCGCTCTCATAGCGGGAAAATGAAAACAAAACCTTCGTTGCAGCACATTGATAATCGCAACACTGACAACCCATGTCTCCAAATTCTTGTTCTTTCACTTGTTTTGGCAACACAACGTGGCATCTCTCTTTCGTCTGAACACTTACAGGTAAAAACAAAGCTTCGTAGCTATCATGCATATTATTAAAGTTGCGCCGCATACACAATAGAGCGCGCTGATTGGTTTGAACAAAGTCTTTCTCATGAATTAATGCTGCACACTCAGAAACGTCACAATGCACTCGCAGGTACAGACATCCAGTCTCCACGCTGGAATACACACAAGTATCTAATCGCCGTGACGCAGCTTCAAAAATTTGCCTTTAATCGGAAGAACGAATTTGCTCAAAATAACGCAAAAATAACCAATTTTCACTTTTTAGTGCAATATATGTGTCCTAATAGTGTTTATAGCAGCGTGGGACACATATATGACTGTCAAGAAATGTGCTTTGGTGTTTCGTGAGTCGTGACCCTTTAAAATATAAAGTGAACAGGAGAGTTTGTGGAACAATAATTTTGGAAGGGAACACAAAAACTTAAAAACACAAAAATGTTTTCCTCCCACCCATTTTTCCCCCACCATCTTGTCCCTTCCAGGTCTCTGTATATTCTAGTATAATATAGTTGTAGTTGTTTTTAAAGAACATAATTATATATTGAAAATATTGCAAAAGTTATCTGTACTGTATCTGTAATGGATATCAGGCTTGCTGTCTTTTAATTCAAACATAGCTGCTGTCAGCTTTTGTCTCTGTTATATAGTTTTCAGTATTGTATTAAAAATAAAATCTGTGATTATTGAATAAATATTTCCCTATAGATTAAATGAGAATCTTCTCACTATTTACTCACACTTATGTGAATCTAAATTTTTAAAAGAATGTTCCTTTCTTATGTTGAACATGAAAAACGATATTCTGAAATCAGCAGCCATGATAGCTAAAACTAATGTGGAAGTCAAGGGTTACATGTTTGCAACATTCCTCAGAATACAGTGGGTATGGAAAGTATTCAGACCCCTTAAATGTTTCTCTCTTTGTTATATTGCACCCATTTGCTAAAATTAAATTTTAATTAAAAGTAAAATTTTCCCCTCATTAATGTACACACAGTGCCCCGTATTGACAGAATAACACAGAATTGTTGACAATTTTGCAGATTTATTAAAAAAGAAAAACTGAAATATCCCATGTTCCTAAGTGTTCAGACTCTTTGCTCAGTATTTAGTAGAAGCACCATTTTGACCTACGTAATACAGCCATGAGTCTTCTTGGGAAAGATGCAACAGGTTTTTCACACCTGGATTTGGGGATCCTCTACCATTCCTCCTTGCAGATTCTCTCCACTTCTGTCAGGATGGATGGTAAAAATTGGTGGACAGCCGTTTTCAGGTCCAGAGATGTTCAATTGGGTTTAAGAGCGTACTCAAACATACAGTTGCCTTGAACCGAGCCAAAGCACGATTGTCCCCTGTCCCGTCTCCCCCGACGGCCCGCACTCATATTACATTTGGGCCTGGGCACGCTTACGTCATCGATGATGCGCTGTTCAGTAAGCGCTCTCACTCAGCACAGTGGAGATTTTTTTAGTTATATTGTTTAAGTCGTTTGATATGCGGTGACACACAGTCAAATATTTCGCCGAACAGATCAGCCACTTTTGACGCTCATAAACAATCATAAAGTCCTCGCGCTGCAAGAATTAGGAGGTTTGTTGAAAGTGCAGCTGTCATGCAGTGAGGGGTTTGCGTCTTTAATAAACTTTAATGAACAGTTTGAGTTCATTGAACAGTACAAGTGATTAATTAATCCATATCAAACAGTCCCTTAAAAGTCACGTCTCGCTTTCAGTTTCGGGCTCAGGCACGCTTGCACTTACACTACAAGCGTACCGCGCCTGACCCAAGTGAACCGCGCTCATGCCCACCTCTTCCAAATGGGCCAGAGTGAATCGGGCCTAAACCCAATTTAGAGCACTCACACCTCTCAAACGATCCGGGAAACGGGCCTGGGCACGGTTCGGATAGCATAGTGTGAGTAGGCCCTAAGTCAAGGCTCTGGCTGGGCCATTCAAGAAGAGTCAGAGTTGTTGTGAAGCCACTCCTTCGTTATTTTAGCTGTGTGATTAGGGTCATTGTCTTGTTGGAAGGTAAATTTTCAGCCCAGTCTAAGGTCCTGAGCACTCTGGAGAAGGTTTTCGTCCAGGATATCCCTGTACTTGACCGCATTCACCTTTCCCTCGATTACAACCAGTCGCCCTTTTCCTGCAGCTGAAAAACACCACCACAGCATGATGCTGCCACCACCATGCTTCACTGTTGGGACCGTATTGGACAGGTGATGAGCAGTGCCTGGTTTTCTCCACACATACCGCTTAGAATGAAGGCCAATAGTTCTATCTTGGTCTCATCAGACCAGAGGATCTTATTTCTCATTACCTTGGAGTCCTTCAGGTGTTTTTTAGCAAACTCCATGCAGGCTTTTTTATGTGTCAGGCCACTCTGCCATAAAGCCCTGACTGGTGGATGGCTGCAGTGATGCTTGACTTTCTACAACTTTCTCCCATCTTCCGACTGCATTTCTGGAGCTCAGCCACAGTGACCAGCATTCTCCAGCCTCCGGCGCCTGGACCACAGCTCTGCACAAGACGCTTGGCCAAAAGAGAAATGGTCATGCCCTACTGAGCATGGTTTCTCTCGAGGTTTTTTTTAATTCTTCACATTCGCCAATTGGTAAAGTTTTCTCCTCGCCGCTGTCGCCACTGGCTTGCATCATGTGGGATCTGTACAGTTGCGCATTGATGGATTTGCTCTTTCGTGTTTGGACTCTCACTAGTGATTAATAAACCACACTGAACCTAGCTAAACTAAACTGAACCTAAACACTGAAAACTGAATTGACACCGTTTCAATTTACTATAATCTTCTATGTGAAGCTGCTTTGACACAATCTACATTGTAAAACTGCTATACAAATAAAGATGAATTGAATTGAATCTTTGTGTTTTTCTTTACCTCTTCTACCCTGATAACTCAGTTTGGCTGGACCGCCAGCTCTAGCAAGGGTTCTGGTCGTCCCAAACGTCTACAATTTAAGGATTATGGAGGCCATTGTGCTCTTATGAACCTTCAGTGCAGCAGAAAAATATTTGTAACCTTGTGTCTTGCCACAATTCTGTCTCTGAGCTCTTCAAGCAGTTCCTTTTGCTCTGACATGCATTGTGAGCTGTAAGGTCTTATAGAGGTGTTTGGCTTTCTTAATCAAGGCCAATCAAACACAGCTGGACTCAAATGAAGGTGTAGAATTCCCAATTTTAAAAAATTATCCCTTGTAGTCCAGAGTCGCATATGAAAAATAATTAAACGCAAATTAATCATCTGTATAAACTGTTGGCATCTAATGTAAAGAAAACCATGAGACTGAAAATGATAGTGGTTTTAGAAACTGCACTCGACACCTACACAAAGGTGTCGTTTGTTGTTGGTTGTTGTCATGTGACCAAATGAATAGAAGGTTTTTTTCTGGTTTTGGTTTGGCGCTTCAGCAGTTTAACCACATTCCTTTTAAGAACAACAGGGGGAAACAAATGTGTGTCAAACATGATGAAATGTGGTTTTAAAAATAAGTATTAAAAAATATTTTAAATGCGTTATTCATTCAACAACAGTAACCATGACTGTAGCTAGTAATTGTAGTTTTTTTGTATGTACTGTGGTTTTAAAAAACATGGTTTTACTACAGTAAGACTGCAGTAGAACTATAGCATAGTTAATTTTGTAGTTACGGTTTACTACTAAAAACACAGTAAACCTTCAGTTCATTTTGTGGTTACTATGGTTTACTACAAAAACCATAGTATAAATCAGTGGTTCCCAAAGTGGGGGTGGCAAGACAATAAGGGGGGGTTACTTGGTGATTTCCAAAAATATCATATATGTTTTTAAACTACAGAATTACCATAATTTATCCATAAACTACAGATAAAAATAGTATTTAATAGTTACTTAAAAAACAACATGCAAACAAAAGCCTTCAGCCTTTCAATTCTTTTTCCATTGGATTGCGACCCCTGGGGTTATTACACTAGATCAGGGGTGCCCAACCCTGTTCCTGGAGATCTACCTTCCTGAAGAGTTCAGATTCAACCTTGATCAAAGCACCTGTCTTTAATTACCAAGTGCTGCTTCAGATCCTACTTAGTTGGATTAGCTGTGTTTGATTAGGGTTGGAGATAAACTCTGCAGGAAGGTTGAGCACCCCTGCGCTAGATTAATGGTAAAGCAATAGTGTTAGTTGCAGCAGGTTGATTTTACAGCACAATGTTAAACTTGGACACCTTTACGGCACTCGCATACTTTTAAAATAACAACTGAACATAGAGGCGCCAAGTGGTGGTCTCCAAATTTAAACCAAGAATAGTCTTGGTAGTCTTGGTCTTAGTTGGCTCTTGGTGAAAGCGGTCGCACTTTTTCCCTCTCCCTCCCATATCTCTCCTGGCTGGCTCCTTTTGTCTCGTCTTATTCTGCCTCTGAGGCTCTCCTTGCCCTGCTCTCCAAACAAATAAGGAATGGATGATCGCAATTGACACCATCTTCTCGATGAGAGGTCTGGGTTCAGGGGAACCCAACTGTCCTGAAGGGTCGTTTGCAGCTGGATACATGATAAACGGGTGGGAGAAGGGCCGTATCGTGTGCCTTGCCACTTTGTCCCTGGAGGATATTGAAGATATCTATCTATTCTGAAGTTTGATTACAGGGTTTCTGCTGATGGGCTTAGGTGGGGCCCTGGGGCATCGACAGTTGATTAAAGTGGTCAGTGCGGCTCAGAACCCCACCAAGCTGGCTGGCTGGATTGAAATGGTAGTGAGCAGAGCTGTTAGTACTCAGACTGTGGCTATAGAGCGCAAATTGAAAACATCAGGGAGAAACTAGCGGCTTTGCGACGAGATTTGGTCAGACCGAGATTTGTGTGACCAGCGCCCCCTGGCTGCGACCAGATGGCTGCTGCCTTTATTGGACTATATCCACATTATGTTATGTGTTTATGTGCTTGTGCTGGGGCTTTTTTCCCCCCTGATCTCACACTGCTCTACTTCAAGGATAATATGAGAGAGGATTTTTTTCGCCTCCCTCTTGTCTCCAAGGATAGTGGGGGTCCTGAGTCACTGGAATCGTTATTTTGGGGGTCGCAGGCTGAAAAGTTTGGGAACTTCTGGTATAAACCATTAACTTTGGTTATTAAAGTAAAATCATAATTATTTTTTCGTAAGGGCTTTCATCAGAATTGCGCAAAACATAAGCTTCTTTGAAGGCAAAAGGAAGAATATAGTTTTTGAAGATGGTGTCGGACCTATTTTTTTTTTTAACTAAATAGCCTGTAATATTTTGTGGCATCCGCTGCATAAAACATATTCTAGAATAGTTGGTGGTTCATTCCGCTGTGGCGACCTCTGAAATACAGACTAAGCTGAAGGAAAATGAATAATATTTTGTACCATCACTTTAAATACACAGAACTGGTGGTAGCAATTCTACTGTACGACCTGCAGAGGGCAGCAGAGGATTGGTTATAATGATTTAATTTTATATATTACATTTACCATATAGGTCAAAACGGTGGCTTAGTAGGTAGCACTTTCACCTGACAGCAAGAAGGTTGCTGGTTAGAGTCCCGGCTGGGTCAGTTGACATTTCTGTGTGGAGTTTGCATGTTTTCCCTGTGTTCGTGTAGGTTTCCTCCGGGTGCTCCAAGTCATTGGGTGCTTCGGTTTCCCCCACAGTCAAAAGACATGCCTTACAGGTGAATTGGGTAAACTAAATTGTCCGTAGTGTATGTGCGTGAATGAGAGTGTATGGGTGTTTCCCAGTGATGGGTTGCGGCTGGAAGGGCATCTGCTAAAACATGCTGAATAAGTTGGCGGGTTATTCCACTGTGGCGACCCCTGATTAATAAAAGGACTAAGCTGAAAAAAAAATGAATGAATGATTTCTTTAAACGGCTGCAATACAGATAACCATATACCAAGTCTGGCCTCTAGAGAGCGCCAAACGAAAAGGGATTCATCTGTTTTATGACATCATGTCAGCCAAAACTGCAGCCCACACACTGCTAGACAATACATTGTCCCCTGTAATCTTTTATTTTGATAATATATTTAGAGATTTGGAATGGAGAAAAATATGGTCTATGCAACAAAAATATTTCCTCACAAGAAAGTATCTTTAAAATTAATCAACCAATTGTATCTAATTAAACAATTTTTGAAAGGGTTTCATTGTAATATTGATGTAAAATGTTCATTTTGTCAGTTTCATGCTGAAACTGTTTTTCATTTATTTTGGGATTGTAGTTATGCTGTACAATTTTGGAAACATTGGCTCATTTATTAATGATAATATACAGCAAGATGTTTCTGTTGCTTTTAAAGAAATTATTTTTGGTTATTATGAAGTTATTATGAAAATGCTTGTTTTGTTATAAATCTAATTTATTTTCTTTGTAAATTCCAAATTTACTAATACCAAACCATATTTTCCAGTTTTTTTTTCAAGAATTTAATCATTATTTACATTTAATTTCATTATCTGAAAATAAAAAAACAGAACTATTTCATGTTGTGACTTGAATTTATATACTGTAACTGATTCTTAAATGTCTTACCCTCAAGTTTCTATCATGTTCTTTATTTTTTTCTTCCTTTTTTTCTCTCTTGTATCTTTTTTCATTGACATTGTAATTCATTCTCTGTATTGTAAACAAATATTGATACAAACTTGTCAATAGGCAACGCAGTGGCGCTGGTTCGAGCCTCAGCTGGGTCAGTTGGCGTTTCTGTGTGGAGTTTGCATGTTCTCCCTGCGTTTGCGTGGGTTTCCTGCGTGTGCTCCGGTTTCCCCAACAGTCCAAAGACATGCGGTACAGGTGAATTGGCTAAGCTAAATTGTCCTTATTCTATGTGTGTGAATGAGTGTGTATGGATGTTTCCCAGAGATGGGTTGCAGCTGGAAGGGCATCCGCTGCGTGAAAACATATGCTGGAAAAGCTGGTGGTTCATTCCGCTGTGGCGACCCCAGATTAATAAAGGGACTAAGCCAAAAAGAAAATGAATGAATGAATGAACTTGTCAATTTTTTTTTTTTTTTTGCAAAAACAATAAATATTGCACTTCTAGACAAGTGTAACTGTGCGTTCACATCGAAAGCAGCGAGAGCGTCAAAATTCGCTACATTGATCTCGTATTTAAAGGGGCTGTTGCAGCATATCATATCAGTTACATTCCCGCATAAAACATGCTTTCTAGCGTGAAGATGTTCCACGCTTATCAAATTCATTTAACTATGGAAGATCTAGTTGCATGTGATGTGGCTTTGCTCCACTTAGTTATCCAATGTGTCCATATGTCTGAAATATTCTGAAGCAGCAGTACTGTTCATACCTGTCAACATTGGGATGTGAAAATATGGGATGCTCAACCCTATCCCAAATTTGAAAAAATAACTAAATAAATAAATATGTTCATCAAACTTCTGAAACGATCAGTAATACGTTTTTATTATTATTTACAAAGGATATAATAATTAGAATACATTAGAAAAAGCTGCAATTAAATTAGCAAACAGTTCAGCTCATTTAAACTATTAGCTATTATAAAGAAATAGAATCAAATTATCAAATCTCATCTTTTCTTTACTGTATAATTGATTAAAGAGCAGCGAATGAATCTCTCATTTAGATTTTTTTGGTTTAATTACATTAAATAACAGAGCTGTCACTTTAAAACTGCACAGATCTATAATGAAAGCATTTGATTGTTTTCCTAACTGTTTATGCTCATTTAGGACAAAATTTGTTGTGTTTAAAAGAAAAACCCAACAAGATCGACATGTCTAGATGTTGTTGTTATTATTATTAGGGGCCAAGCACCGAAGGTGTCAAGGCCCCTATTGTACTTGTAGTTTTTCTTTATTATTATTATTATTATTATTATTAAGGGCCAAGCACCGAAGGTGCCAAGGCCCCTATTGTTCTTGTAGTTTTTCTTTATTATTATTATTATTTATATTATTATATATTATTATTATTATTCTTCCGTTTCTTCCCGAATGGGAGTCAATGGCAGCCATATGAACCGTAGATAGGAAAATGATAAAAATTGGCACAATTGTACTGGTGGTCAAAAGAAGGTAACTGACCAAATTTGCAGTCTCTAGACCTAACTCTATAGCGCCACCAGCAGACCAAAATTTCAACAATTAAACTGTTATAACTTTTTAGCCATTTGAGCTAGAAAAACAAAACTTAGCACAAAAGATTTCACTGATCATGCAGATTCAAACCAATACTGTACATTAAAACTCTGCCCATTACAGTAGTGACCATTTTGAAAAGTACAGTAATATATTTAAACGTTACTCGTCCTTCAAAACTGAACCATTTTTTCCCAAATTTGGCTTAGATAATCTATGGACTGAGCCGCACAGAAATAACTGAACAGAATTTAAATATTCAATTTTGTTTAAAAGTTATGATGTCGCAAACATAACAAAGTACATAAAAAATTGGTTCTATGTCAAAAATTACTCAATCAAAATGAAACTTAAAATTCTTAATGAACACTAAGATCTTAAGGTGCATGCCAAAGTTGGCCACAGCGCCACCAACAGGTCAGGAGATACCTAAAATGCATATTTATGCTTATAACTTTTGAACAGTTTATCAGAAAATTGTGTTCTTGAATCATATGGATTCCTTGGGTCATGCTGAATCTGTCGGTATCACATTTTCCAGGGTAGGCTGGACCACCTGTCCGCCATTTTGAAATTTGTCATAAATTGCCATATCTTTTGAAAAGTATGACATATCTTCACAAAAGTCAACATGTGACAATTTAAGCTCATCAGGCTCCACACTGCATATAAAGCTCATCAGGCTCTGCACTGCATATAAAGCTCATCAGGCTCCGCACTGCATATAAAGCTCATCAGGCTCCGCCCTGCATATAAAGCTCATCAGGCTCCGCCCTGCATATAAAGCTCATCAGGCTCCGCCCTGCATATGAAGCTCATCAGGCTCCGCCCTGCATATGAAGCTCATCAGGCTCCGCCCTGCATATGAAGCTCATCAGGCTCTGCACTGCATATGAAGCTCATCAGGCTCTGCACTGCATATGAAGCTCATCAGGCTCCACACTGCATATGAAGCTCATCAGGCTCCACACTGCATATAAAGCTCATCAGGCTCTGCACTGCATATGAAGCTCATCAGGCTCCACACTGCATATAAAGCTCATCAGGCTCCGCCCTGCATATAAAGCTCATCAGGCTCCGCCCTGCATATGAAGGTCATCAGGCTCCGCCCTGCATATGAAGCTCATCAGGCTCCGCACTGCATATGAAGCTCATCAGGCTCTGCACTGCATATGAAGCTCATCAGGCTCCGCCCTGCATATAAAGCTCATCAGGCTCCGCACTGCATATGAAGCTCATCAGGCTCCACACTGCATATAAAGCTCATCAGGCTCCGCCCTGCATATAAAGCTCATCAGGCTCCGCCCTGCATATGAAGGTCATCAGGCTCCGCCCTGCATATGAAGCTCATCAGGCTCCGCACTGCATATGAAGCTCATCAGGCTCTGCACTGCATATGAAGCTCATCAGGCTCCGCCCTGCATATAAAGCTCATCAGGCTCCACCCTGCATATAAAGCTCATCAGGCTCCGCCCTGCATATAAAGCTCATCAGGCTCCACACTGCATATGAAGCTCATCAGGCTCTGCACTGCATATGAAGCTCATCAGGCTCCGCCCTGCATATAAAGCTCATCAGGCTCCACACTGCATATGAAGCTCATCAGGCTCTGCACTGCATATGAAGCTCATCAGGCTCTGCACTGCATATAAAGCTCATCAGGCTCCGCCCTGCATATGAAGCTCATCAGGCTCCACACTGCATTTCGAACTCATCAGGTACCGCCCTGCAAATGAAGCTCATCAGGCTCCGCACTGCAAATGAAGCTC
The DNA here is from genome assembly GCA_903798195.1 of Danio kyathit. Taxonomy (NCBI): domain Eukaryota; kingdom Metazoa; phylum Chordata; class Actinopteri; order Cypriniformes; family Danionidae; genus Danio; species Danio kyathit. The sequence continues at coordinate 35,983,704 of LR812540.1, forward strand.
ATCAGGCTCCACACTGCATATCGAACTCATCAGGCTCCGCCCTGCAAATGAAGCTCATCAGGCTCCGCACTGCGCTTGAAGATCATCAGGCTCCACGATGCATTTCAAGCTCATCAGGCGCCACACTGCGTTTGAAGCTCATCAGGCTCTGCCCTGCATTTCAAGCTCTTCAGGCTCCACACTTCATTTCAAGCTTAATAGGCTCTACATTTTGTTTGAAGCTCATTTTAATTATTACTTTCATATATTAATTATACAAGTTATTAACAACTATGGGGCAACCCAGTGGCGCAGTAGGTAGTGCTGTTGTCTCACAGCAAGAACGTCGCTGGGTCGCAGGTTCGAACCTCGGCTGGGCTGGGTCAGTTGGCGTTTCTGTGTGGAGTTTGCATGTTCTCCCTGCGTTCGCGTGGGTTTCCTCCGGGTGCTCCGGTTTCCCCCACAGTCCAAAGACATGCAGTACAGGTGAATTGGGTAAGCTAAATTGTCCGTAGTGAATGTGTGTGTGTGGAAATTCCCAGAGATGGGTTGCGGCTGGAAGGGCATCCGCTGCGTAAAATCGTGCTGGATAAGTTGGTGGTTCATTCCACTGTGGCGACCCCGCAAGGGACAAAGCCGACAAGAAAATGAATGAATGAATAACAACTATTTTTAACCTGTTTTAAAGTGTGCAAATTATGCAATGTTTAACAATGTTTCCTAAAAAAATCCAAAATAAGCAAGAAGATCTGCATTAAGTGTTTGGCCCAGTAGTCGCTGCTTGAAGCTATATTTATTTGTATTATTATGATGATGATGTGTATATGTCTGTTTAAACAAGCACCCACAAGCCAGTGTCCACTTGAGCTCAGCATCAAATCACGTACGTACAGAATCCGCTTAAGAAACAGCGCCTATTATCACTATGGAGAGCATCAGCTGACACTCATGCATCTTTATATGAACTGACTGTTTTGAAGATTGCATAAGGGCAATGGCGCCTGTAATGAAAAAGAAATTAATCGCGCCATTTTTATGTTTATTTCAAGTGTTTCCATGCCTAAATAAAATGAAAGCACAGAAGCGATTTAAGAGCAAGGGCCGCCCCTGGTGGTTCGGCGGTATGGATTGCATATAGGGAGGATCGCCTCTTCTCACAAAGATAAAAAATACGGGAAAATACCTTTACGGGATGACAGCAGGATAGAACTGTAAAATACGGGAGAATCCCGGGAAAAACGGGAGGGTTGACAAGTATGATACTGTTTTGTATTGTTGCGTGAGATTCCCGCTTTTTTAAAAGAAAGAAAATATATAACATTGCTGCACATCAGTAACTCGCCAGTAACTTTTTAATTAATGTTCCTGTAAGATAAACATTGCAAATAATTAGAAATCCGGCGACAGTAATATTAAAACCCTTGGGAACAACTGTGGTCAGAACCAAAGTTCACAGTGACTGGGTTCTCTGGATTACTCTCAAGCGTTGGACTTCTACATTCTGATTGCTTGCCGCCAAACCGCGTCACAGCTCATCATACCTCATTACCGTTAAGTTGACTTGATTTCATTGATTTCAACTCTCCTCGACACCCACACCGACGAAGATGCGCCGCGCTGCTTCTCGCCGCTTCTCGCTGCCGGCTCCCATTGAAAATTAATGACTTCCGGCTACTTTGACGCTCCCGTCTCGCCGCTTTCGGTGTGAACGTACAGTAAACCTTTTTTCTAAATTTTAAATTGAAATGAAAATGTATTTTGAGTTTATTGAGGGATCAACAAACTTAAAAGCAATACGAACAAGGACTTTGATGAAGGACTTGGCACTTGTCTTGGACTAACCCAGATAGCAAGCCGACATTGAATCAATGTCGATTATTGGTTATAAGCGTCAGTATCAGTCGTCGATCAAATTTCGACATTGAATCAACGTTCTTTATTTGGTCGGTACGTCGGAAGGTTACTACATCGAGAATAAAACATTGATTCAATGTCGAAATGAAGTTGACTCTTCAACATATAGGCTACCCGACGCATCTGGTCGAAATCATAACATTGGTTCGATGTTGAAACTTGATTGGTGGACTCGGAGTCGGTTCTTCTGCGCGAGTCAGCGTGAGGCGCACCTGCTGCTCATCATTTGAATCAATCAACTAACAAACAGAAGGCAGCGGACGGAACTGTAATCTGAAGGTAAGCACATTGTATTCGACGTTTCACATGTTTTATTTGTCGTTTTCCCAGGAATTTATGTTAAAATGTAACTTTTTAGATGTGTAAATGAACACTTTACCACTTCCTATACGTTTTTTAGTAAGCCTACATGTCGCCCTGTGCGTACCCAGGCCATTAACTGCAGCTAATCTATAAAGGTAACGTTAACGTAAATGAAAAGCTGTTTTGGTTATTAAATTTTCGATTTCAACACGATTAACTTCACTTTATGACTTCAATGCTTTTTAACCTGTGTAAAAATATAAGATGATCTGTCAAATCGATTTGGAATGAGCATAAAAAACATATGTAAGTTAATGTTGCTCTAGCTAACTTATAGGCTAAGTTATGAGAAACGGTTCGCAAATAACATTACGCATCATCGAGCTAACGTTAAACGAGATTTTTTAACACGTCATTACGCTAGCGAAGTGAATCGCTGTCAGTTTACTGTTTTGTTGCTCTATTTTTTTCTACATTTAGGGAGGAACTCCTCGCCAGAGACGGTCCACAGCATTGAATGGGAAAAGCTTTGCCATTTCGTAAGTTGCCCACTCAATCTGTTACGTTAGTTCTTTGTGGTTTCGTTGGTTCTGTTCCTGATTTCCTTTGTTCACAAACCATGCTTGTCTGTTTTTTTTTTTCTGATTGTAGTGCTATGTTCTGGTGTGCATTTTTTTATTTTCCTGTTTATTAAAATTTATTTTGTCAACAAGCTTTTCTCTTGAGGTTACTGCAGTTTACTTGTTCAAGTATCTAAACAAATGTTTGTAAACGCATTTATTTTTAAAAATATTTTATATCATTAAGCTTTTTAGAATTTCACAAGAAAATGAAATCCAAGATCATTTAATTTCTCACAGTATACCATGTTAACTTAATATTCTGTGTGAGGAGTCAAAAATTGTGGCAATTTTATGGTACCGATACTGTGGGTTGAACTGAACATTTACCTTGGAATTGTACTTTGTAATAGTAGATACTGTACCTGGTGAGATTTTCCTACTGAGTAACATGTTTTTTTTTTTTTTTTTTTTCTTACACTTTTTTTTTAATGGCAGTTTCTCTGGAATCTCCAGTTGAAGACATCAAGATCTGTAACCTGTGCCTGGACAGACGTCTATTCCAGTTCTGCCTACACCACACTAATCTCTCTGCCTATGTATGACTGACTATTATGTTCTCTGAAGGTATAACTGGAGCAAAACAACAGCACCCATGACTGAAGTTTCTGTTAGTGACCAGTATATTTGAAGTCTAAGAGTTTTTTTTTTTTTTTTTTTACGATGTAAGATGGCTTTTAACCTCTTTTCTATGTCAGATCCTGAGAGCTGATATGGAATTTCATGAGATGCAATAAAAACAAACTCTCGAGTCTAAGAAGATAAGGATTACAGGATTACAGCTGTCCAACTGTTCTATTTTAATTACTATTGACCATTCAAACATCAAACATAGGTGTGGACTGCCAACAGGACTCCGTCTTTCCAGGGGGTAATGCGAGAAAGATCCCCCTCTCATTTCACCTCAAGCCTCTTCTTGACCTTTTCTTCATCAGAGCACATTCCAGATAAAATGCTCAAGGTTTTAATATGATGTATGTTATAGCACTGTATTCATGTTTGATATCATTTTAAATGTCTCTGTGTGATTGGTAAAGTGGTCTTAATTTCACTATGATATTTCATTTTTATATGTTGATTTGGTTTTTGACTTTGATATAATCTTTGCCAGATGTTTCCCCCCTCTCTAGAGATGATTAACATCTCAAAGTAGCCAGGCAAGAGTCTCTGTGACGCTTCTATTGTCTTGAATTTATGACTGTTTGTTCTCAGTTGACTATATAAGGATCAGGTGTCAAACTGCTCAGGGGAGATCTTGTTAGCCAAGACCCCCATTGCAGCAACTCATTTGGTGCTGCAATGTATTTCTCTGATCAGGTATGCATCTTTAATTCTGTAATCTATATTTGAGTTAATGGATGTTATATTGTTACAGATATCATCTTTGAATTGGCTTGATGATTGTTTTATTATATAATTGGCATTATACAATTTTACCTGACGAATAAAATGTTAAGTTTTGACTCATTCTGAATTCTCCTGAAATCTTTTATATCCAGTAGATTATGTGAAGTCATTTTCGCTACCTTTATGATCGGCATAATTTTGGAATTTTCTAGACATATAGATTACACGCAGTATGGCACGCGGTATTATAGAGATCTTTTAATTCCTTAACCACTGGAACTAGCAAGTGCGGATCTTGAATTAAGTGAGATGTTTCTTTTGGCATGTGTTAGTATTGTACAACCAGCCTAATTAAATATTAATTCATCCCGTATCCTCTGACTAATTTCAGAGTGCCGGAATACTGCTCGTGAGAATAAGCGCAAAACCCGGGGCGTGGAACTCTGTGCGGCGGATTGGCCAGTAATGAACGTATAAATTGAAGAGTATGGGAACAGATAGATCAAAACTCTAAATTAAGTCATAAATGATTATTGTGATCCGTTCCTAAAATTAGAAATACAGTCTAAATATTACGATCACTTAAAAATGGAGTCAGATAAAGTTCGGAGCTAGAAAATGAGTATAAATAAACTCTAATAAATAACAGAATTCTTTTCAGAAGCACTGGAAAAGGCTTACATGCATTTAACCTTCGACCATGCTGTTAGTTTCGTCATTTGGCTAATAGATGGACTTTTACAACGAGTTGCAAATGGTTTTTTTCCTCTCTCACACAAACACACCAAATGACTGGTTGTGCCTATAGTACAGTGTACTGACAATCTTTTAGCGTTTTTATGGTTGTATTGAATACATCTTTATTGTTACAAAAATGTTAAGTAATTGTCACAACACAATGCACATTTGAGTTTTAATGAGAAGGAGAATTACTCAACAGGGCTCAACACTAAGGATTTTTTTACTGGCCTGGTGTGGAATTTAAAATTGAAATTCAGATGGAGAGCAGGAAGTAAAAAAACTGAATAGGAGACGTAAAGGAAAGTCCGTATTTTTTAAATTCATACCATATTACTAAAAAGAAATAAATAGAAATATTATGAAGAGGACCGTTTTCTACTGAAATAAAACATATGCTCAGCTCTGACGAGACGCAGTTTAAAGTAGTTTTGTTTTTTTTTTACATATAGATTTTCATTGCTTTAAATTATTTTAATATTTTTATATTTACAGTTTATATATAAAACAAACGCTTACCTTATTGTTCGCAGTGATCGTTATAATAGGATCATGTGCATTGCATATGATTATGCAGTATACGTTACATTCTTTGGTCGCAGCGCTGTATTTTATTTATTGCATTTAGTCATTAAACAATGATATTTTGAAAAAAAATAAATAATTGTAATTAACAAGCTTGCAATTCTTACCGGTTGTTGTAATATTTGAAGCTTGTTCTCCGACAAGTGTCTGGGTCACTAATACTTCGTATTTCTGGAAAATCCGGGATGGAATTCTAGTAAATGGTGGCACTGTAGACGAATAGCTTCCTGATAGTTTCACACCACCTAAAATAATTTGTTTTTATTTATTTATTTATTGACCTTGTTAATCCAGCAAGAATATTTTTTCTATGGTTGCATCTGAATTTTAGTTTCTGTGATTGTATCTTTATCAATTAATTAAATAAATGTTGTTCTTTAAACCGCTTAAACATTGTGATTTAAACCTGTGTTTTGACCCTAATAGTTAATTTTGTTATTATGCACATCTGAAATAAAATGCAATTTTTACTCTAATGAAAAATACATGTTGAAATAGAACACAAATAGACAAATGTATTTAATATTCTAGTTTTACTTTTTGAGTGGTTTTGACTATTTTAGTCAGTAATTTAAATGTTCTCTCTGTTTGTTTAAGTGTAGAAGGTTTGAATGAATTCATGCTCTTAACAGATATTCACAGCTGTGTATTTCTATCAATAAAAAATGATGACAGATTGTGGTGTGTTTTGTTATATATACAGAATAAATTATATTATGTATTCTTGTAAAAAAATGGTGATTAGGTCATATGGATTGGTTTAATGTTGAAAATGTTGTTTAAGCATTCATTTAAACGTTAAATCATTTAGATAGATTTTATGTTGAATATGTGTGGATTCTATGTTGTTCCAATCGACTTAAAATCAACATTGTTTCAACATTAGATAGACAAACTGATCAGGTCGATTATATGTTGAATATGTGTGGATTCTATGTTGTTCCAATCGACTTAAAATCAACATCGTTTCAACATTAGATAGACAAACTGATCAGGTCGATTATATGTTGAAAATGTGTGGATTCTACGTTTTTCCAATCGACTATAAATCAACATCATTTCAACATCAGATAGACAAACCAATTAGGTCGATTATATGTTGAAAATGTGTGGATTCTACGTTGTTCCAATTAACTATAAATCAACATCATTTCAACGTCAGGTGGACAAACCAATTAGGTTGATTACATGTTGATAATGTGTGGATTCTATAACGTCGTTTCGATCGACTGAATATCAACATCGATTCAACGTTGGGTAAGTAACCAATTGTGTCGATTTCAGGTTAGATTTGAATGGAGTGCCTGACGTCGTTTCAACATTACCCCGATGAGCAAAACGATGTTGAATCGATATCAAAAGAAACGTTGATTTTCGGTTAAAATGATGTCATTTTGCTATCTGGGAAATTACTGAAAACCCCTGGATTGTTGTTGTTTGATGACATTTGTTGTTTCTCAAGCATTCAATAAAAATAAAAATAATAAAAATATACACTAGACAAAGTAAAATTACTCCTAGAGGCAAATCTTTCTGGAACTATTATAGTTCATATTAATTGGAAAAGAGGCTGGTTCACTCCCTTCAAATACTCTATTAAAAACAAATACAAAGGAAATCCATTTTTAAAATGTACAATTTACCCAGTAAAATCTTTATTATCAAAGTACATTGAAAACAGTTTCTGGAAAGATCTAGTAAAATATATTTTTAAAATGACAAAACTTACTTATTTTACATTAAAAGATTATTTTTTTTTATTATGAAAACAAATCCAACAAAACTCTTGAATATATTGTTAATCTCTTTATTTTATTAGCAAAATTTCACATAGGCTACACAAACAGAAAGTCAAACAATTTTTTGTATCGATTTTTATTTTGCTTCTTCCATGAAGTTGTTAAAAAAGCAAAACAAAATCTGACAAATGTATAATTTATTATAATAGTTTTTTGATTTCCCTGGTAAAGGTGCAGTAGGTGATCTGGCTAAATGCTAACCGGTTAGCGTAATATCTTTCAAATACAATCCCTCTCCTGTTGTCCAAAGCCACGCCTCCTGAAATTGCGAATGCGCACATTAAAGATGACAGAGACCCACTAGATCATGTCATTCGCCAGTTAGAAAACTTTATAGTACTTTATAAATCTACAGTTCTAAACGAAAAACTGTATTCTATCTAGCACGTTTTCAGTTATGTAGTTAGCAAGCAAAACTTGTAATCACTCTCTCATCAGTCTCACTCTCTCACATGCTTTGTCCTAAAGCGATTACTGTGTGTGTAGAGGTATGAAGTTATAGTTATGGCAGTCCTGTGTTTTATTTTATTTTTAATAGGTCTTAATTTTTGCATTGATTAGTTATCATTTAGTATTAGTGTTCCTATAAGTTCATGTTAGTTTTAATGTATTGATGCCCATCATTTTAACCTGTATGTCCTGGCGAGTGACGCTAGGGGGCGATTAGTGAGCAATACGTGAGCCGCAGGAGGGTTCACGCATTAATGAAGAAGTCACACTGCCAGCATTGGAAAACTTGTCACAATATGTTCTCATCGTGTGTGTTTGTATTACAGGTAAGATGGATGATGTGGCATCGAAGGTTATGTTTATTATGTGTTTAACAGTGTAAATAATGTGTTTGAGGGTTGTATATGTATATTTGTGTTAATAAAATAACCGCATTAACGTACTCGCGGCAGAAACGCGGCCGAGTCGGCCGCGCGCGCACGCGCGAATGAAGGCCGCGGGGGCGCGCGCACGTGCGGGTGAAGGCCGCGCGTGATTATACATGCGATATACATATAAATATAATATACATATGGTTTAGTATAAGGTTTATTTGGTAGGAGTTTGCAGTTTGGGAGTGTTGTGGATTGATGCAGTTTTATAATGTCATTGACATCAAAATGTAAGGAAGTATTTAAATAATAATAGTAATTTACAATTAGTTACTGTGCTTATTGTTAATATTATAAGAGGTTAGGGTTTTATAACTGTTATTAATCTGTGGTAATGTGTATCATTTTGTGGAGGAATAAGATGACTTCTAGTCTGTTCATTGCCATTGTACATTGGTAAACTGTATATTTCTGTGTTTATTTGAGTATTTCTATGTTTATCGTTCACGCATTAATGAAGAAGTCACACTGCCAGCATTGGAAAACTTGTAACAATATGTTCTCATCGTGTGTGTTTGTTTGTATTACAGACTGTGCAGTGTGACCAATAAAAATAATATTATAGTGCCACCAGAAAACTCCGCCTCTTCTGTGTGTGCAACATGTGCGTAGCGCTTGGCCAGCGGGGTGCAGGAAAACACTTATTACTAAACCATACTTGCATGCTATTTCAGACCCGAATATTCAGAGAAGCATGGTAAACAATATAAGGAGCGCGTCAGGTTGTCATTGTTCAAAAATGAACCAATGTGAATATAAAACTAACTTCAGCTCAGTAAAGCAGCTAGGCGGAATAGCGCCATTTACTTATGTTTTGTTGTTAAACTAAATAAAAATTATCGACATTATCGATGCTGTAAAATGTAATATAATCCATTCATGATACAACACATACATACGCTTTGTGTCAAACACTAGAATACAAAAAGGGACTTTATTTGCGTGACTAAAATAGTTTTAAAACAGAACATTGTCTAACAGAAACACTTCAGCCATGTTGTCATCTTTCCTCCAGCGTGCAAAAAGTAACTCCAATACTGATTCAGGATTTTATAAAGTTTTGATTCAGCATTTGTCTTTACTGCTGTCACTACTGTCCACATGACTGCGGCCTGCCTGAAGCGCATCGGCAGATCTGCGTGAACAGAGGTGCGCACTTGTTCAAATCTACAGTTGTCACCTTGGAATTATAAGGTTCTATCTGTGTTCTGAATGATTTTGCATTCCATAGCAAACAGTGTGTGTGTAAAATTAGTTTTTTAAATAAAAAGTCTTAAAATGTAAACAACTTATAAAAAAAAAAAACCCATCCCATTATGTAAATAAATTGTCATTTAATAAGAATAGCCTATGTCAATAACTCAATTTTGACAATGTCAGATAGAACCTGATAATTCTAAGGTGACGATTTGTTGACAGACAGTTTGGGCTATTTAGGCTATCAGAATTAATTATCGGCCCGACAATATTTAATTGGATGAACATTTTTTAGTTTTATGCCTTAACCAGAATATAAAAATACATAAATACATTTAGATCATTTACTTTATCTACTATTTATTATTTACTTTAATCATTATCGGAATGAGACTTTCATCCAGCACAACAATCACAATCACCTTCTGCACTTTTTAATACTTTTTTATCGTTGTTATAAGTTTTGTTTATGTTCACCTTTTATAATGTGTTGTTTTATGTATGTTTCTGATGGTTTGTGCAAAAATAAAAAAATACACTGCTAGACAAAATGGCGCTTGTATTTAATGAAAATAGTTTTTATGGATGGGAAATTGTAACAATTATTTAAGTGAATTAAATTGACATTTAAATTCAGTGCAAAGACTGATTTTTTTCTGTTTACTATTTACTGAAAAGGGGTGCATGGTGGCGCAGCGGTAGCACGATCGCCTTACAGCAAGAAGGTTGCTGATTCAAGCCCCAGCTGGGTCAGTTGACATTTCAACTGAGTTTGCACGTTCTCCTGGTGGGTTTCCTCCGGGTGCTACGACTCCCCCACAGTCCAAAAACATGCAATATATAGGTGAATTGGGTAAGCTAAAATTGGCCGTAGTGTATGAGTGTGAATGAGTGTGTAGTTGTTTCCCTGTGATAGGTTGTGGCTGGAAGGACATCCACTGCGTAAAACATATATGCTGAATAACTTGACGGTTCATTCCACTGTGGCGACCCCTGATTAATAAAGAGACTAAGCTGAAAAGAAAATGAATTAATAATTTCTTTAAATACACAGAACAGGCGGTAGCAAGTCTACTGAACGACCTGCAGAGGGCAGCAGAGGATCGATTATAATCATATAATTTAATATTTTAAATGAAACATATAATCAATCTTATTGATTTGTTTAAATCAGTGTTTATTTTTTAAATGTGTCATTGAAATTATATTTAAGATCAACTCATAATAATAGAAGTCCATAATCTACATAGAAAACACTTTAAAACGGCTGCACTACAGATAACCATATACCAAGTCTGGCCTCTAGAGAGCGCCAAAGGAAAAGTGATTCATCTGTATTAAGACATCATGTCAGCCAAAACTGCAGCACACACACACACACACACTGCTAGACAACTAATAAATCTCTTAGACTGGTTAAAATCAAGAGAAGTGATAGATTCTTGGATTAGTATGATAATTATTTTGGAAATATCAAGGATACATGTCATTTCCTCTATTGCTATATTTGCTATATTTGTGTTCTGTATCTGTTTTTATTTTCTTTTTCTCTTTTGTTTCTCTTTTTTTTTACTGTTTTATATGTGATTATAAATATTATTTAACCTGATCTGGTAAGTTATTATCATTGTTACTATTATTGTCTTTTTTATGTAAGATCGGATTTTGTATGTTTGTTATTGAAAAATAAAATAAAATTTAAAAATACACTGCTAGACAACTAATTGTTCCTTTTGTAAGCAACACCCTGAGTCCCTACTTCACTTATTTTGGCAATGCAGTTATTCTAATTTGCTTTGGAAAGATTTTTCCCTTTTTATAATTGAGAATGTTGATTTGACCTTTCCTTACTATGGTGAAATGTTTTGTTAAAGAAACAGAACCTTTACATAAAAAGAAAATACATTTCATGAATCGTTTTTATTTGATTAACACAACTTTATATACATAAATGTAAATTTACAAACCAAAACCTTATTTTTATATTTTGTTTACTGAAATGCAGTATTACTTTGAAACTATTTCCAACACTTTTACAAAAAAGGCTTAAAAAACAACTGAAATTTGTAAATATATAATCTTTTTCTTTAATGTGTGATGTATACCCCTTCTGTTTCTTTTTTTCAAAATGTTTTTTTTTTTTTCTTCATAATGTACTGTGATTGTATATTCTCACTTATCGCACAATAAAAAAACACTGCTAAATAAAATTACTCCTATTTTAGGCAAATGTTTCTGGAACTCTATTATAGTTAATATTAATTGGAAAAGAGCCTGGTTAACTCCCTTTAAATACACTATTAACAATACAATTAAGGAAATTTTAAAATACTACATATAATTTACCCAGTAAAATCTTTATTATCAAAGTACATTGAAATGGAGGACATCTGTATTTTCCATAAAGCAGATAAAGAGAGCCTTTGTTGTTTATTTTTTGAATGCAACGTTGTAAAGCATAGGTCTCAAACTGGATTCCTGGAGCGCCGCAGCTCTGCACAGTTTTGCTCCAACCCTAATCAAACACAGCTGATCCAATTAATCAAGATGTTCAAGACTACTAAGCAGGTGTGAGTTGGAGTTTGTTGGAAATAAAGCGTGCAGAACTGCAGCTCTCAGGAATTGAGTTTGAGACTATTGTTGTAAAGAGTTTCTGGAAGGTTCTAGCAAAATATATTTCTACAATGACAAAACCTAGTTATTATTTTACATTAAAAGATGTTACTTATTTTTTTATGAAAACAAATTTAACAAAAGTCTTGAATCTATTGTTATTCTCTTTATTAGCAAAATTTCATATACACAAACAGAAATGTGCTAAGTCATCTCCCACATTAACAATTTTTTGTATCGATTTTGATTTTATTTCTACTGTGAAATTGTTGAAAAGCAAAACAAAAACAAATCTGAGATATGTGTTAATTATTATAATAGTTGTTTGATTCCCCTGTTAATTCCTAAAATCATTCAATGTGTAAATTTATGGATTTTATTATTTTTATTTATATTTTATCATTGTCATATTAGTTTTTATGTTGTGTTGTTGTATGTATGTGTTCCTGATGGTTCGTGCAAAAAAATAAAGAAATAGTAATAACAGTGCACTGCTAGACAAAATGGCTTTTATTTACCTAAAATAGTTATTGTGGATGGAAAAACGTAATGTAATTATTTAAGTGTCAATTAAATTGACAAATGAAGTGCAACACAATTAATATTGCAGAGACTCAAAGACGTTTTTGGACAAATCTTGATGTTTATTTTAAGTATTGCATTTTAACTCGCAGCTAGAATCAGAGTGCACACAGCAATATCCTCTGAGTAAAATGTACTCAGTTCAGAGAGTGTTTGGTCCTCTTTAAATAAGGGCAAACAGGTTGGTAAAAAGTAAAGCTGCTGTTTGTGGAGTTGCTTAATGATCCTCTGCTGAGATTTTGAGAGATTCAGTGTATTATATTTTCGCTGATTTCATCCAAGGCTGTGACCGAAGTCAGATACAGTTTTGCGTTTCTCTTCTGTGTTTCTGCTTATTAACAGCAAGTGTTTATTATCAGTGCTCAATTAACACCTTATTAATCATTTCATTGCCTCATTAACTTGAGTAAATTTGACTCAATTTAGAGAGAGACCAAATACTATCTAAACTGAGTAAATTTTACTCAAGAGGACTTTGCTGTGCATGTTTACAAAGAATGGCCACAAGTTCATCAGGTTTCTTCCGGGTTGGAAAAAAGCTTTGCTTTTAACAGATCCATTTCACCGAGTCTCATCACAAAAACATTGGATGTAGAAATGCTGTACATTATGCTTTGTGGATTTAATTTTCAAATTTTTAATTTATTTTTTATCATTGTTATATTCGTTTTTTTATGTTCACCTTTTGTTACATGTCCATGTATTTATTTATTTATTTATTTATGTTACTTTGTCGTCCTCTAGTGTTTTTTTGTTGTGTTTGTGTTCATTTGAGTAGACTCCGTTGCACCTGTGGATTATTGACCGCCGACGTTATAAGAGCTCATGCTGCAGCACTTCAGTGACGGTGGAAGTTGAGCGGCCGTCCAGACACGGAGTTGTGCTCGATTTTGTGTTCAGCCTTAGTTTGTTGTGTTTTCTTCCCACCTTTTTGTTAACGTTTTGATTGTTTTGTTAATAAACCCCTAGACCGATCCATTTGTGTTTTCCCCATTTTGATGTTGTGACTGTGGTCGTAACATTAATTGGGGGCTCGTCCGGGATGTAAAATTTGATCCTTGATCACTCTGAAGAATTTTTGGCAAACCAAAGACTGTGAAAAAATTAACTAGTGCTTTGGTGATTGCTCTAGAAGTTACAGAACGCAAAGGAATTGCCTCGGGAAAACGTGTAGTCGGATACAATCGTTAAAAGATACTTGCAGCCAGATACTACACAGTCAATTAAAATGTGTTCAAAAGGCTCAGAAACCATCGGAATTGGATAAAGTGGTGCAGGTTGGATAGTTTGGTTGGGTTTTCCAACAACTTGACAAACATGACAAGTCTTACAAAATCGTGCAACATCTCCGTGTCTGCACGGCCGCTCAATATGGTGTTGTTCAATGTATGTTCCTGATGTTTTGTGCAAAGAAAATAAATAAAACAAAATATACACTGCTAGACAAAACGGCTTTTGTATTTAACTAAAATAGTTTTGTAAATGGGAAAACGTAACGCAACTATTGAAGTGTGAATTAAAATTGACATTTAAATTCAGTGCAACCAGTGGTGTAAAGCACCAAATTACAAATCCTCAAATGACTGTAACTGAGTAGTTTTTCTCAGGAATTGTAATTTACTGAGTAGTTTTAAAAATGTGTACTTTTACTTTTCCTTGAGTACATTTCTAGTGCTGTATTGGTATTTTACTCCACTACTTTCCTTCAACCTGCAGTCACTATTTTTTCTTGTCTATGGGGATTAGAAAAATCAGTCCTGTTATTCTTGTCCAATCAAATCTCACAGAGAAGGTAAATCCCATCATAATGAACTACCTCAAGACATGGGCGATTTATAATTGCAGCAAACTGTTTTGGAACCATTAAAAGTGTCCAAGAGGATGTCCAAAATCTTTACACGCATTAACCCAGAGACTGTTTAGATGCACGTCACTGATGAGATGACGGATGTTTACTGTATGATGACCGAAATGGCCTTAAACACCCAACAGGCACAAGACGTCAACACGACATCAGATTGACGTTGTACCCCTACATCGTGGGACGTTAAATTTAGTTTGGAAATAAAAAAATCGGGTTGACGTCAGAACCAGTCAGGCCGACATCAATGTCCAACCTAAAATCAACCAAATATCAATGTCTAACGATGTTTTAGCTTGATGTTGTGTGGACGTTACCACTATGACGTCTATCAGATGTCAGATTTTAGTTGCTATACCTGACGGACAAATAATTTGTCATCAATATGACATAACGTTGGATTTTTGTCACTTTTTAACACAACCTAAAATCAACGTCATTTGACATTGTACATCATTTGACAAAATAACATTGTCCTTAAACACTGGCTAGACATTGAAATTTGGTCACCTGACATCACAACCTAAATCTAACCTAATATTAATGTCTTATTAGGTTGTGTGGCTGCTGAGCAATAACTAAATGCACTACAGAATGTTACATTTACACACATCCACAAATTACGTGTAAATGCATCAGCTTCTTACAGTGTAATACTCACTACTCTTGAGTACTTTTGAAAGGTCAACAGATACCTTTACTCTATTTGCACTACATTTTTGGGCAAGTAATGGTATTTTTACTGGAGTATGATTTTTCAGTGCTCTTTCCACCACTAAGTGCAAAACAATTAACATTTTTTTCTGTTTCCTATTTACTCAAAAGGTAAAAAAAAAAACACACACACAAAGACATTTTTGGACAATCTTGGTGTTTATTTTAAGTATTGCATTTTAACTCACAGCTAGAATCAGAGTGCATGTTTACAAAGAATGGCCACAAGTTCATCAGGACCTCTGTTTCTTCCCGGTTGGAAAAAAGCTTTGCTTTTAACAGACCCATTTCCCCGAGTCTCATCACAAAAACACAGATGCTTTTCTTCAGGATCTGTTCAGCATTTTTCCTTTTCCTCCGGAGCAATATTTAAACCAGAGAGCTGATCCCAGACCAGCGCACCATTTTTCTCTGGGAAGCCTTGCTGATTTCAGGCCTGAAACTGTAGGGTGGCCTCAAAACGACAGTCCATTTCTCTTCAAAACAATATTAAATAAACAAAACAAAAAGCACTGGCGTCTTAGAATAGGCCCTGGCTTTAAATAGTGCAGATTCTTTAACCAATAAAACAAGATGAATGAAAAGGAGAGACAATAAAAGACAAAAGCAACATGACGACGATAGAGGTTCTCGTCTGTGGTTTGGCCAGATGTTGATAAAGCACCGCTTTTTTTATAGTTCGGTTCTGACGAACGTGCAAAAACTTCTCCTCCGCAGCACAAGCAAAACAGTTTGTTCTAAACACAATGGATTAACAACAGTCAATACTAAAACTCTTTTAACAGGGGTGAGTACAGCTAACTCCACACATATGGGGCCGTTCAGCAGCCAAAAAAGCATTTGGTTGATGCTGGATCGCGACACCCAGCAGATGCAGGCAGAACGATTGCAAATGAGAATTGGCTTTATTGCGCAGACAAAAAAAAAAAGCAGCTCTGCGTTTGGGGAAGATTAACTATTAAAAGTCACAGACGGAGTAAGTTTTACGCTTTAGAACTGAACTGAGGGGAATTGATGAACGAGGTTGGGGGAATGCCATCATCAACAGTCTGACGAATGAAATAAGTTAACCCTTTTCAGAGCAAGGGGAGAAAATAAATACGACTTGAGGAAAGTAAGTCAAGTCTGAATGCTTCATCACACGAAATAAAGAAAGAGTTAAACATACAGTACAGCGGGAAGCTGGAGATTTAACTCCGCATCCACAGCACACGATACTAGTAGTGGAATGCCTTTCAGCCTTGAAACAAAAAAAAAAATGAACAAAAAATATCGAATAAATAAAAGAGTGCCACTCAGAAATTTAACAGAGGCCCATGCTAGCTCGATTTTACATCTGTGTCGTCATTTCGTTTTAAAGAAAGTCGTAAAATTCCTCGGAATTGAAACTACTTGGGGTTTCATCCAGCATATTGAACAAATAACACTGTCCATGCCACCGCAAAAGATTCTCACAGGAGGAAGATAGTCAATCTTTGCAAAAATATAATTTAAAATGCACAAAACACAAGACATACAGCAACAGAGGCAATTTCTACCCATGGGTAACTACCTTTTTTTAGTTTTTCGTCCACCAACTTTTAACTTTAATTTATTAAACTATCGTATTTATGTACAAAAGAAACTAAACGAGCACGTTGGCGTTGCTCTTTTGGACGGACACAAGCCTTGTGTGTCTCAAGAGGAGGAGTGCTAATGTGTTGATCTGACTACAAGAGTTTATTGCTTATTTCTGCCAGGAGAGACATCTAGTTAAACACGGGAGGGTGGATAATTTCTCTGACGTGGTGCCAGTTCTACTGAGGGCTCTATGCGGTCGAGTGCAAGATCGCTGGGTTTTTAGCTGCTGTGTGGAAAGTACTTCCACTGTTTAAATGCACCAAAATATCCCACAGCCATGGGATTGTTGTTTGTTTTCCGTCGTCTTTGATGAACGCAGCAGATGTCTTTCTGCATTATTGGTTTTGTCACGTAGCACCAATGACAGTTCTCATCGCCGATGTGCAGCGACGTTAGAACCATTAAACCAGATGAAAAGGTAAGTTTGGGGCTTTCCTGTGTGTTATGCATGTCAGATGATCCACGATTTGGGTGGGATTAGTTCACTAGTGACCAGTTCACGACCCGTTCATGTAGAGAATTAACATTCAGGGGTTTCGATTAAAAATTAACATCTATGTTTATACATCTACGCTTTCCATTCGGAAAAAAGGGGGATTTCGATACTGACAATAATCAGAAAAGAATCTCTTATTCAAGAATAAAACCATCTAATATGCCAATTCATTAAATCACAATCACAGATTGTTTCCGTCTCAGTCGATCATATTCTTTCGGATACATTCACAAATTAAAAACAACAAATCAGGCATTCTATAGGGTGGGCGGTGTTCTGGTCACCTGACTTAAATAAGAGTGTCTGATTGGTCAAGGAGGGCAGGACTCATTTCCAGGGCTGGGATAGTATGTGTGTGTGTGCGTGTATGTGAAGAAGAGCTCTTCTTATGAGCTGAAGGCCAGTTTGATGCTGCAGGAGGAGTAGCCCTCGTCGCTGGCAGTGCTCTGTAGACTGCTGTGGTCGTCCAGATCGCTGGTGCTGGCTGTGCTCACGCTGTCCAGCTCTCCATGAGAAAACTCTGTGCTCTCCACGTCCACCTCCATCTCTTCTGTGACACCAGAGAAAAAAACAAGTCAGAGTCAGAGATTTTTCGACAGAACTGTAGATAGAACGACGAAACTGTAAATAGCATGATGGATCTCTATAGGTAGAACGGCGACAGAACTATAGATAGAATGACAACGAAACTAAAGGGTAAAACGACGGAACCGTAGATGGAACGACGTAACTGTAGAACTGTAGATAGAACGACGTTACTATAGATAGAAGACAGATCTATAGGTAGAACGATGGAACTATAGATAGAACTAAGAATCTATAGACAGAACGACAGAATTATAGATAGAACGACAGAACTATGAATAGAACGACAAAACTATAGATAGAATGACGGAACTGTAAAACTGTAGATAGAACTACAGAACTGTAGATAGATCGACGGAACTGTAGATAGAACAATGGAACTAGAACTGTAGATAGAATGATGGAACTGTAAATAGCATGACGGATCTATAGGTAGAACGGGGACAGAACTATAGATAGAATGACAACGGAACTATAGGTAAAACGACGGAACTGTAGATGGAACGACGGAACTGTAGATAGAACTACAGAACAATAAATAGAACGACGGAACTGTAGATAGAACAACGGAACTAGAACTGTAGATAGAATGACGACACTGTAGATAGAACGATGGAACTAAAACGACAGAACTATAGATAGAACGACAGATCTATAGGTAGAACGACGGAACTATAGATAGAACTAAGACTCTATAGACAGAATGACAGAACGACAGAACTATAAATAGAACGACAAAACTATAGATAGAATGACGGAACTGTAAAACTGTAGATAGAACTACAGAACTGTGGATAGAACAATGTAACTGGAACTGTAGATAGAATGATGGAACTGTAAATAGCATGACGGATCTATAGGTAGAACGGCGACAGAACTATAGATAGAATGACAACAGAACTATAGGTAAAACGACAAAACTGTAGATGGAACGATGGAACTGTAGAACTGTAGATAGAACGACGTTACTGTAGATAGAACTACAGAACAATAGATAGAACGACGGAACTGTAGATAGAACAATGGAACTAGAACTGTAGATAGAATGACGATACTGTAGATAGAACGATGGAACTAGAACTGTAGATAAAACGACAGAACTATAGATAGAATGACAGATCTATAGGTAGAACGACGGAACTATAGATAGAACTAAGACTCTATAGACAGATTGACAGAACTATAGATAGAACGACAGAATTATAAATAGAACGACAAAACTATAGATAGAATGACGGAACTACAGAACTGTAGATAGAACTACAGAACTGTAGATAGAACAATGTAACTAGAACTGTAGATAGAATGACGGAACTGTAAATAGCATGACGGATCTATAGGTAGAACGGCGACAGAACTATAGATAGAATGACAACGGAACTATAGGTAAAACGACAAAACTGTAGATGGAACGACGGAACTGTAGATAGAACGACGTTACTGTAGATAGAACTACAGAACAATAGATAGAACGACAGAACTGTAGATAGAATGACGATACTGTAGATAGAACGATGGAACTAGAACTGTAGATAAAACGACAGAACTATAGATAGAACGACAGATAGAACGACAGATAGAACGACAGACAGACAGATAGACAGATAGACAGATAGATAGATAGATAGATAGATAGATAGATAGATAGATAGATAGATAGATAGATAGATAGATAGATAGATAGATAGATAGATAGATAGATAGATAGATAGATAGATAGATAGCAGCTGAATGGCTCACCCTGGTCTGAGTCGGAGCGGTCGGATCTCTCAGAGCATGGGTTGAGCCCACACTGTCAGTGCGTATCCTCTCAGCCTCCAGCGAGCCCCCGCCGTCCCGCAGCAGGTCCAGCCGCCTCCGAAGGTGCCGCTGCTCTCGCTCCAAACTCTCCAGCTGATACCGAGACTTGCGGTCCGCTTCCTCCAGTTTCTGTGGGAAGACAAAGAACAGTGACTCACGGATAATTGCGGAAAATCACTAACGGCAGAAAACAAAAGACTTTACACTCTAATCAGTGGTTATCACTGCTAACAACACATAAGCAGAGACACAAGCTGCACTACAAGACCATTTATTTATTTATTTATTTATTTATTTATTTATTTATTTATTTATTTATTTATTTATTTATTTATTTATTTATTTTCCCCCTTTTTATCACTTCAAGATTGAAATGTGCACTGACCAATAAAGGAGGTGTGTGTTTTGTCAAGCTTGTGTGACTGATAGATTTGTTTACTACAGTTTTGAGCACAGTTGGGATCAATAATCTATCCACACATGACCCTTGTGACCTTTTAATACATTAAGCTTGAACAATACTGCATGACCCCCAGCTAAAACCACCAACGCACACACACACACATACATACAAGCACACACACACATACATAACTGGTCGGGACAGCTCAACCTGTTATTGAGGGGAAAACCAGTGGCTCTCTAAACCGAAAATAAAGGGTTATCATCACTACATATTTTCAACAATGCAAAGTATCTGTGTGTGAGGCTTGACGTGTGTTTAACAAAAAAGGCTTTTGAGGGATAGAAACTAATTCGTTACATTAAGGGATGTGGCTCCATTTACAAGAATGTGTGTGTGTGTGTGTGTGTGTTTTGTTAAGGTGTGAATCTTTGACATGCTGCGTGTATATTTTGGATTGTGGGTGGGGATACATTTTCAGATCAGACATAAATATAAGCCATTACATACAAGGCGGCACAGTGGCTCAGTGGTTATCACTGTCGCCTCACAGCAAGAAGGTCACTGGTTTGAGTCCCAGATGGGTCAGTTGGCATTTCTGTGTGGAGTTTGCATGTTTTCCCCCCCGTGTTGGTGTGGGCTTCCTCCGGGTGCTCCGGTTTCCCCCACAGTATAAAGACATGCACTATAGGTAAATAAATTAAATTGACCATAGTGTGTGTGTGTGTGTGTGTGTGTGTGTGTGTGTGTGTGTGTGTGTGTGTGAATGTAAAAGTGTATGGGAGTTTCCCAGTACTGGGTTGCAGCTGGAAGGGCATTCGCTGTGTAAAACATATGCCATAATAGTTGGCGGTTCATTCCGCTGTGGTGACCCCTCATAAATAAAAGGACTAAGCCAAAGGAAAATTAATAAATGAATTAATTTAATTTAATATATTAATATTATTTATTATTTACACATATAACCTTGTTTGTTTTGGAAATGATGCTGTTGTTGGTAGTTATTTATATAAACTAAGCAATGGTTACTAATAACATGGAATCACGGAGGGAGAAAGTGTTGCATAAATGTGGTTATTCGAACTCATTTTTCCCACATGAGCTCCACTGCTCAACACACTAGGCCACAGCACTGCTTTATTTAGGAGCTCAATTCAGTGCATTTACCTTTATGTGTGCTTTGGCCTTGTTGAGCAGCCCCAGTGTGGTGTGACGGCTGCATTCTGGTCCCAGCGGGATGAGCGTCTTCAATCGCTCCAGACACAAGCGAAGGTGGGCTCGCCTGAAACATGACAGAGAGAGAAATGTCAACTTTGCACAAAAACATGCATACATACATACATACAGTTGAATTATTAGCCCCCCTTTGAATTTTCTTTCTTTTTTAAATATATTTCCCAAATTATGTTTAACAGATCAAGGAAATTTTCACAGTATGTCTAATAATATTTTATCTTCTGGAGAAAGTCTTATTTGTTTTATTTTGGCTAGATTAAAAGCAGTTTAAAAAATGTTTAAAACCATTTTAAGGTCAAAATTACTAGCCCCTTTAAGCTATTTTTTTTTTTTTTTTGATAGTCTACAGAACAAACCATTGTTATACAATACCTTGCCTAATTACCCTAACCTGCCTAGTTAACCTAATTAACCTAGTTAAGCCTTTAAATGTCACTTTAAGCTGTATAGAAGTGTCTTGAAAAATATCTAGTAAAATATTATTTACTGTCATCATGACAAAGATAAAATAAATTATTAGAGATAGTTATTAGAAATGAGTTATTAAAACTATTATGTTTAGAAATGTGTTGAAAAAAAATCTTTCAGTTAAACCGAAATTAGGGGGGAAAAAAATTAACAGGGGGGCTAATAATTCAGGGGGGCTAACAATTCTGACTTCAACTGTATATGCAGACACCCTCAAAATACTCAATGAACTTGTTGTGCCTGTGTGGTTTGGTCAACAGCTTTCTACACAACACCTCATTCTCTACCTTCAACAAACCACGCAAACACGCCCACATATTTACATACAAATACCAGTGAGAGCTCCAAGACGGTTTTCAAGGAAATCAGAGTGCTTGAGGGTTTCGTCTTTCTGACACAGAGGTTACCTGCAGAATTTGTTCTATACTCACAAAACACTTAGTGAACTAAAAGTGAAATCATAAAAACAGCATTATGAAATGAAGGGAATTTAAAACTGTTGTAAATTTTTTTTTACAAAAGACAATGCGGTATCACTTTTGTTTAAGTAACAATTCACACTATTAAGTGCTGGCTTATTTCTAGGTCCACACAGAATATCTGCACAAAAAATCTGCAGATTTCTAGGCCATCATTACTTGTGTAAATGCGTGTAAACTTATATTTATTCAGTTTTTTAAATTAATTTCAGTACTGACTAATATGAAAATGTTCGTATAAGTCATTTACAATACAGTTTGCAAAATAATATTTTTATATTCGTTTATATGTCTTTTAGTAGATATATTAAAAGACTTGCTTTGTTTACCAAATAAGTGGATCTAATTGGATTTGCATTGTAAACATTAAATAAAAGTTAAAAAGGTATTATTTTTTATTTCATATATTAAGTTTTTAGTTACGATACTCCTAAAATAATTCCGCAAAAATCTGCATTTTTTTTACTAAATGTTTTTACAAAAATCTGCGCAGAAATAGCAACAAATGTGGCCCTACATATTACCTGCCTATTATAAAAGGTATTAGATTTTTTTTTTTAGTACTTACAAAGTATGATCTTCTATATTCCTAATCCTACCCAATACCTAAACCTAAACTACTACCTTAATAACTATTAATTGTTAATAGAGAACTAAAATTATGTTATTCCCAGACCCTGGGTGCATTCAAATAACACTGAAGAGTACTTTAAAATATACAACTCATTTTGTAAATTTAAAATAAAAGATACAAAAATATACAAATAAAACGCACAAGCTGCGATAATCTTTTCCTTATTTAATTAATATCTTGCACCTACATTGCCGACACGCAATGAATGCGTGGTGGCGTTTGACGGTGTAAGACGCGGAGCACAGATGCTCTTGACAGTTCTGGAGGTAATTAATAATAAAACAACACTAATACTGAAATGGTTGCGGCATTTCAGATGTTTTACAGTGTGGACAGCCTGCTGGTTTGTCCATTCACGTGTTTTCATCATCACATGATCTCTTATAACAAAATCACATGACTTTTTTTTTTTAAATGCGCATACTGGAATTTGTTCAGTAAAAGTGTTTCCATCTTAGTTCATGTGCATCTTTTCTTATAGAATAAAATGTTTATCCTACTCCGTTATGTGCATTTTTATGCGCATTTTCAAAATCGATGCACATCTTGGCACCTTCATCAACCGTTTTTTTTTTTTTTTTTGCGCACATCCAAAGTTTTCTGGACAGTCTTTCAGTGACAGGAAGGTACATCAGAACCCAGCTAGGAAAAAATAAAAGCTGCAGATTCTCTCTCCCACTCACTGTGGCCCCTTTGACCTGCTGGCACGTTCGTGAGGTAACGTTTTATCTCCTCTCTCGGCTATTACAACAATAAAGTTACTTGTGGATCCAGACACGAGCATGTCTGCAGAGCGAGTTTTCTCCACCACGTCGCCGTCTATGATCTCTGCGGACGTTTAACATCAGGGTCTGTGTCATATACAAATTATCAATTTTAATACAAGTATTGTGTAAAATCTCAATTTTTCTTTTTTTTTTTTATAATTACTTTTTTGGCGTTTTCACCTTTATTGGATCGGAAAGTAGAGACTATTGACAGGAAAGCATGGGGAGCAGAGAAAGGGAAAGGATTGGCATAGGACGGCGAGGCGGGAATCGAACTCAGGTCGCCGTGAGCACCGGACTGCATCTGTCAATGCACTAACCACTACACCACTGGCGCCGACAAAATATCAAATTGCCAGAACGAATTTACCGGTATTTTCAAAAAGTACCTGTTCACACATGATTCCTTTCTGGAAAATAGCTGGTAATTGTTATTGTATCATGCTGTTTGTTTACTAATGTCAACAAATGAAAATTGTAAAGTTACTAGAATGTGTGATCAAATAAACTAAATAAAATAATAAAAATAAAAACTCAAAAAAAATAAGGTTTGGTTTAGGGTCAGTGCATCTATTAACAATTACTATTAATACTATTGCAAATATGTGTAAAAATAAATAAATAAACTAAAATAAAACATCACCAAAAAGTATTAAAATGTCGAAATCACAAACCTAACAAAAACATAAAAACAAAATGAAACTCAAAATATTAGCGAAAACAATTTTATTATATTATTGAACCCAGAATAACTCTAACGTCCAGCGTACAAGCAGACGCTCTGTCTGCATTTTATGAGTCCC
>LR812540.1:36013127-36166871 GCA_903798195.1 Danio kyathit
AACATGTCCCCATCATATCAGTAACAGTGCCGAGTTCTCGAATAGCTCTCAGATTAAACGAGCAGTATCCTCCCCCATCACATAAACACACACAGATGGGAGGCCATTATTGGTGCTAGTCCTCTGCTCTCATGTAATCTGCCTGAAAACTGGACGAAACGCATTGTAAAGCTGACATTAAAGAGATGTACCGACCCAAAAGCAACATACACTCGCTGGGAATTAAAGCAACCATTAAATGTGGGCAGAGAGAGCGAGGAAGGGAGAAGGAAGAGATGGTCACAGATGTAAAGTTAGAAGGTGGGGGTTGTCAGTGTGGAGCGAATGAAAGGGAGATGAATAAAAGACGTAGGAGGAAGAGAGATTGTGGTGAATATACAGTACAGATAGACACTGTGACGGCACTCTATGTAAACATGCTCGCAAACAAAGGAGCCTCTGAGCCATTCATAAGGTGAACCAATGACAGCTTACTGTACAACACATGAGGAGGGGGGTTAATCAACTAGCAAGTGGGTTGGCTAAATGGCTAGTCGACTGACTAGTGTTATTCAACATTTGTGTAAGGGTGCTTTCACACTTGGTCCAAATGCCTGGTCTGAACCAAGGTTTTACTGTCCCCGCTCGGCTGGTTGGTCTTTTTTCCTTCTAAACCCCGGTAGCGCTTGCGTCATCAAGATGCTGTTTTGTGTACAGCTGTTGCTAGGTGAGGGCCACAAAAGCAAAGCACCAAAATGGACACGTCCACATATCACGGTCATTCTGCTTTTACTGAATCGTTTGGTTTTTTACCAAAACCAAAATACAGAAAAAGTGACTTGGGTTGATGTGCTGCAAAAACATTAAAAACGTTCATCACACAATGTCTGCAGAAGTCGACATTATCACTGTTTGCACTGGGTCAGTCCCACTTGTCGCCAAGGTAGGTGATACACAGACATACACACATGAAAGAACAGTATGATAGCTCAAGTTTGTTGTACAGTTGGTGATTCACTTTCGTTATCTGGTTCGAATGCATTCACACCAGTTCGCACAAACTGTACCCCAGACCATCTCTTTCAGGCAGACTTGGGTATGGTTCACAGGTGCGTACCCAAGTTCAGAAGACATCATTTACAATAGCTGAACGTACCCTACTTTGACGTCAAATGAACGCGGATGTGGACCAAAGCTATCAGTGTGAAAGCACCCTAAAATGTGACACAATGTCCAAAAATCCAGCTTTGAATTTCACCTCTCGTTCAATACATCCAAGACAAACCCTGCTAATTAAAGAGCAAAGCTAAAATCAAAATACAAAAACAAAAAAAAATGTTGATAGACTAGTCACACCTCCAAACATCTAGTTGGGCAACTAGTAGGGTAAACCAAACAAGAACGAGGATATACCTCTGTGGCATCCCTGGACAAACGCCTGTACATAAACACTCAACTACTACAGAGTGATGGCTCCAGTCCACTGGGAAATAAAAAAAGCACGTACAAACTCAGACAGTAACAGCTGTGGTACAGCAAGGCCCTCTCTTGCCCATCAGTAACACATGGATTAGTTCACACGTGCTGAGCTGTAATCTGCTCCAAACAGGCCAGACCAGCAGACCCCACTCACATGCCCACAGAGTTTGTGTGTGTGGTCATGTGATTGCTGCCCCCATCCCTAAAGCTTTCGCAGATGGCCATGTGCATGGAAAACACTAATTCTCTATTGTAAGACTCCCTATGTGCATTTCAGTTGGTTGTGGACACTTTTGAGGTTGTAATCTAATAAATGTGAGGTGATCCCAAAAACAAATGGAACAAAACCAGAAACGTCACCAGATGTTTGGATCACATTGCTCTCTCGCTCTCAGAAAATCTAGTCAATCCACTTTACTTCCCCGGAAGGACGCCTAATCCTTGCACAAAAAAAATACACACACAGCGGTAGTAGAAGGGCAAACAGCTACAGGACTTCCCTAATCAGATCAAAGGCCATGACACACAAAGCAAAGGACCATTGGTGCAGATCAATCTGGTGGGTTATGATTGGACGACCTTCTGGAGCTCTTCCGATTGGATGACTGGATAGCTTTTTCCAGCTTGAAATGATAATTCCCTAGGCCAATATATGGCAATCTGTGGTAGGCCCCAGGGCCGTAATCACAGTACGCATTTGCAAGGATGCTGTCTCAATGTTTCAATTAGTGGCTGCCCAATAATGGGTTTTTTCAGTGGTCAACTGTTAAGCAATTACACACTTCAACACGATGAAAAAAACAAACCACAAAAACTTCACTTTCAGGTTTTAAGGGTGTTGCTGATGACATCCAACTGATTATGCCATTCAGGAATGTCACCTGCTTCCTTGATTTTAGCCTGTAATTCAAGAATTTGCTTGCATTAGTCTAAAAATGTTGGGTGCGGTTGTACAGCAAGGTTCAAGGTGCCATCAGGGATGAGGGACTGTTTGTATCGTTTCTGTAACCTTACCCACCAGTAACCATGCGTGTTGCATTTAAAGGGAGATTGTGTCTCTGAAGGCAATGAAACATGGTGTTCTTTTACAGAACACAGTAAATGTGGGGCAAGGCAGAACACTAGTGTCCTCTGAATCTCAAATGTTCTTTACTGTACTCTTCTGACAAAACCCGAAGCCTGCCACAGGGTGTGTGTCCTTCCTTTCTGACTCACCCAAAACACCCTGAGCTTTGTTAAACTTCCATAGCATGACTGTGCATTTAAGCGGGCATTGCAAACATGCCCTGGCACGTGTACAGGTCTGCATTGCTTAATTGAGCAAAGATCACGCTTCCTAAGCTGCTTTTGCTCACCAAGAAAAGCTTATAAGGCATCAGGTCAGAGAGAACTGCCAGTTCTGGCTTCCCTTTCAGGGGTTTCCGGAATTCCCAGGGGAAGCGAAATGTTCTGATTCCAGCTTCCTCTGAATCTCCTCAGAACACTAGGACAACAAGGTCATCCGCAGGAAAGTTCTTGAAGAGCACACTTTGGCTATGGATGATGTCCTATTGTCAACACGCACATTATACAGTCAGTGGCTTACAATCGAGGATAAAAGAAGGACTATAAATCATCAGAACAGCATTAAATAAATGCTATGACAAGCCTAGCTTTAAAATGTTTTTAAGCTAGCCGTGAGATAGTTTTAGCTGGTTACTAGTTTTCTTTCTCCAGGCATACAGAGAGGAGAGTGTGTGTCCTACAGGCGGTTTGTCAAACCCACTCATCTGTGTGGAGCACACTCAGAATTGCACCATTTTTTCCAAGAAGTATGGGGTGCTTCTAACAAGCAGTCTGGTGCATATGGAGAGGAAAACATTGTGTATTCTACAAGGGCTTTCTCAATGCACACTAAAAACAGCATGTTTTCCAGAAACATGGAGTGTTAATATCAAAGTGGTCTGGTGCATACGGAGATGATAGATCATTATACCTCTTGATTCTTTTTGTGGGTGGAAATATATCGCAGCCAATCAGCACAAGCTCTCCTATGCTCTGAAAAGTTCTTTTCTTAGGGCCGTTGGTCTATTTTCAGTAAGCCTGCTTGGCAGCTTTATTCTTGAGCCTTTGCATATTCACTGTCAGACACACTACGGCCCACACAACCACTACAACGTGCTTAACACAGAACCAAACACCCTCACATGCATGTACCTAACAATTAACAACCACATAACACCCATAATTGAAAATGAACTCAGTGATTTGAGCGCAATTCGACATCCTCCTTTGCTCAATGCATCATGAGGAAGTTAAGGAAGTTGAGGCTCACCACATTTGTTCTAAAGATTCATAAGATCAAACGGCGGATTGCCTGTATGAACACACGTGTGTTATCGGTGGATGTGCCGCAGCTTACGAGAGAGGAATGTGGTCACAGGGCTTTCATCTTCTTCCTCTTTCTTTTCTGATGTACAAAAACACTGAACTATTTTACATGTTCATCAAGCAGAAAGTGTATGTGACGCATCAGCAGGGAGAGAAAACTTGGGCAGGAAACGGTCCCTTTGTTTGGTACTAGTTGGGCTGTTCGTGATGCTAGACTATTTTAAAGTGCTGTGGTTTATTACATCAGATAAATGGGAGGCATGCATCTGAGTCTTATATTTATAAAAAAGAAATGATGGGTGTCCAGTCTTTGAGAACTAATAGTAATGTGGAGTCAGGGGTAATATGCTGGGTGTGGCTGCTGACTAAGTGTTTGTCATATGTTGTGTAATATTTGTTTGTGCTGACACGAAGGCTGTCCGACTAGCCCTGTCGCCTTTATCTGCCTCAGACCCATACAAACCCACATTGGCAACACTGACAACCCCATGCACAGACATTATCTGAGAAAAGCAGACTGTCTGGGAGGAGACACTTGCAGGGCCCACAAACTATAATGAATCTGCAGGAAAGTTTTCAAACTTTAACTCCCATAAAAGACTTGCAGGCAAACAAACGTAATGCTCAGTGAGTAGGTTGTGCTTAAGAAAACGATGCATCTTCAGGTCTTCCGATCATGATCACAAAGGAGTTCCTCGTCTAGACAACAACTATTTTAAGTCTTTGAAGTGGAGCCTCCAGTATTTGCATGCACAGAGTCTAAGCAGAAGGCCCACACCGTCGGTGTCTAACGCCAATCAGATAAGTGTAAGCACACTATGCTCACTCTGCACATGGGTGGCATTTTCAAAAAAAAAATGGGACACCACCTCATGGGACATTTCAAAGTCGTCACACTTCTATCCTTTTATTATTGTAACCTTCTGTGAACTTATTTTTCATATTATGCAATTTGCATCGTGAAATAAGGGACATTCGAGTACATCTGGTTTCTGTCGTCTCCCTGCACTCTGGGCAGTAATCTGAAACTGAGGCTGCAGAAGTTGCGTGGGGCCAAGGGGTGGGTGAGGGAATGCCCTTAGGACGTACTCACACTATGCTATCCGAACCGTGCCCAGGCCAGTTTCCCGGATCGTTTGAGAAGTGTGAGTGCTTTAAATCGGGCTCAAGCACGGTTCACTTGGCCGTCCCTGGCCAGGTTGGAGGAGGTGGGCCTGAGCGAAGTTCACTTGGGCTCAAGCGCGGTACGCTTGCAGTATGAGTGCAAGCGTGCCTAAGCCCGATACTGAAAGCGAGACGTGACTTTAAGGGACCGTATCATATGGATTAATTAATCATTCGTGCTGTTCAATGAACGCACATTGTCGTAGTTTATTAAAGACGCAAACCCCTCACTGCACGACAGCTGCACCTTCAGCAAACCTCCTAATTCCTGCAGCACGAGGACTTTATGAGCGTCAAAAGTGGCTGATCTGTTCAGCGAAATATTTGACTGCGTGTCACCGCATATCAAACGACTAAAACGATATAACTAAAGAAATCTCCACTGTGCTGAGCGAAAGAGCTTCTCTCCCTAAATTGAACAGTGCATCATCGATGACGTAGGCGTGCCCAGGCGTCCCGTAATGTGAGTGCGGGCCGTCGGGGGAGACAGAAGGGGGGACAAGCGTGCTTTGACCCCGTTGGTACATAGTGTGACTACGCCCTTAGATTAGCAGAATTGGGTCTTACTTTCACTTTTAGGTACCTGTTGGTCAGAGACAAGCAGAGGACACTGTAGGACTGTTCTTCAGCTTCCTTTTACGAAATGCAAACTTTTTATACTGCACAATAGGTTTTCAGCATCAATATCACAATGTAGTCATTTGTAATAGTCACATCTAGGCATGGGTCGGTATAAGTTTCAGAGATTATAATAACCTTGGATACAAATACCACGGTTTCACGGTATTGTGATTACTGCTCTAAAATATGTTCTTTTTAAATGTCTGAGTAAAAAAAAAACTTTTTACCCCATTGAACACAATAGATTTTATTTTAGGAAACATTTCTAATATTTTGAAGCAGTAAACATGTCAGGCTAAATAATTCAAATAAATCATTGACTTCTGCTATCTTCATTGGTTTCAAAAACACAAATCTATTTACAAGACATTAAAAAAACCTTACACATACCTTAGGAACGGTATAACAAGAAAATTTTAGCAGTTTTAAAACCTTGACTTTTCCAAACCGTGGTAAACCTTATAACCGGTTATCGCCCTATGCCTATTCACATCACAGGATGGCCAATGTTGAGTTTACATGTTATATGTTGTTGAGTATTATATTTTAGCAAGAGAAATTATTCAGAAAACATGAGATTTGTGGATTTTAACCATAACAAAGTGAAAGTTTATCATCTGCATGTGTTTATAAGGCCTGTAACAAATTGTAACAATTGTTATAAATATTTATTTTCCTATTTATACAATGAAGACTATACAGTGCTATCCTACATATGGTTATTACATTTTTGTACCTGAATACCATTTATAGTTTAGCTCCAACTTCCTTCAACAGACCTGTCTGGAAGTTTCTAGTATACCTAGAAACAGCTTGATTAGCTAGTTCAGGCGTGTTTGAACTAAAATATGCAGGACACCGGCCCTCCAGGACCGAGTTTGGACACCCTGATCTATACTTTTAAATTGTTTCTTATATTTTATACATGACTCACAGCCAGAATAACTCATAATCAGTCTAAATAAATGAATTCTTTCCAAATAGAGCTATTCAAGAGCTAGTATACATTGCAATATTTTGTTTTGCTGCAATATAAATACATTTTCATTTCATTTTCATTTTCAATGTCATTTTTCCAATTTCGTGCAGCCCTAATACATACATTTTTGAGGTAGCGTCAACACTTAAGACGAGAAAAATAATGTATTAAAGAACTGTGATGTTTCACCTCATGACCTTATAAATTCTCACAATCAAGAATCAATGATTTATTTTACATTTCTGCACTGATATTTTAGAGAAAGGACAACTACTTTATAATCTTGTTGTAGACTTTAAGTTTTATTAAGTCTACAAACCTCTGATACACTATTCCCTAGCATACATTTTTCATTAAATGTCACTGACATGCCTATACTCGACAATAAAGCAAAACAGGAAATTGAGCACAAACCACAAAGCTCCAACAAGCAAATTAGTTTGCAACTAAAAGACACTGTTTTGAATGACTAAAAGGATGTCAAATGATCTAAAGAAATTAAGTTGGTCAAAATAAGCATAAATAGCAACAGATGCCAACAACAATCTGACAAAAAAAAAACATGTCTGTTGGTGTTTTCCAGTATTTAGTGTAGTGTGATTTAGCCATTAAATGAACAAACTTAAATCGTACTTACCGATTTTTCTCTAGCTCATTGTGCGTGGACCTATAAAACAAAACAGAAGCAAAGAATAAGTAAAAATCAACTTGTTTGCAAGTTGATGAGGAATTATGTGCACCAAAAGGTTTTTTCATAACCTTAACATAAACATAAGCTCATTTCCCATGCGCTTAGCTCCTGAAATATAGATCAGCTCTCATCGTAAAATCACGTGCACAAAAAAAAGCCCAGCCGCTCATCAAGAACAAGGCTATGCATCATTAAATGTTACAATGGATTTACTAATTTATCCTTATTGGGGGGTTGAACCAGCTCACCATCGCAACCAATCCAGTGGCTCCAGAGAGAGTTATAAAGGCTCCTCTAAATGACCCACATGTCACTGCAAGTCTTTGTTTGCAGCGAAAAGACAGAGAAATTAAGTGTGCAGAGCAGAAAAGGCGAGCACAATGACCAGCCTATATGCAAGCACGTGAGAGAGCTCTCCTCTCCGTACAATGAGTGAGTGCCAGTGGACGCTTTTTCTCTCGGCCTCTCTGAGAGCACGAGTCAGTGTTATGTTAATAATGTAAAGTGAATCAGCCGTCCCCCTAAGAGGCTCTTTGTATGGCAACATGCTGAAAGCTTTTCCAAAGCTCCAAATGGACGGCCGAACCGGTGCACGGCAATGCCATTGCAGGGGCTGCAGCAAAGGCCTGCGTCTCCATGCATCATGTGACCACTTCCTTTATTGGCGACTATTAATACCAAGAGCATGTTTTCAGGCATCCTGTAGCTGACCTTATGGTATTGCCGCTTGTGCTCAGGAGGATGCTTGTGAGCTCAGGGGAGAAAAAAAACAGGTGAAATAAACAAAAGAAAAAAACGGCTGTTTTTACAGCTCTTAATGCTGTGACACGAGGTATGTGTGTGTGTCAAGTGACAAGCACACTGTAAAATAAGACTCTGTGATAACATAATGTTTTATCCCAGTAGTTTAAGTGTTATGTTTATACATTTTCTTACTGTTGCATTCTGTAAATATTGTGCAATGCAGAAATGTGGTTTGCACGTTGCAGACAAAATAAAACCCACAGATGTTTTTGCAACATATGGAAAACCATTTTCCACAGAATCTTTCCATCATCTCTGATTAAACCAAAGCGGCTTGTATGAACCCTCCTCAGGTCAATCTTCTGGATCCCCCGACACGCAAGCATGCCAGATCATCAGATAGTGTTTCCTTTACATTTCCTCCATCAGTGCAGGTATTGTGAACGGCAACACAAACCCAAAATCAGTCATCGAGTTCACTGATACTAAGAAATGCAGTGAAACGAAGCAGACGGAAACAAACACAACCTCAAACACACTAACACGCAAGTTGTCTCTCAAAATATTGGAAGTTGCTTCCATATATGGCATTTTAAGGGCATCTCGAAGTGTGCAGCATTTTGAGCATCACAATAAGGTTTTGGTCATCTCAAAACCTTTATTTGGATATCACACTTGGTCCAAAATTGCTTTTTTAAGTGCATGAAACATTAGTAAGCCACCTACCTAGACTGTTTTGAGCTAAACAAAACCAGTGCCTAGATGGGGAGCAATTCCATGCAAATGTCAACCTTGCAATGAAAAAAATTAAGTTTTAGCCGAAATAGCGAAATCGTTTTTACGTTTTTTGTGCAAGCAAGTATTTTACAGTGCTTTAAATATACTCAAAAATGTCTCTATTAATGTTTTCAAACAATTATATTTGATTTAGCAAAATCACACAACAATTTCACATCTGTCACATCCATAATGGAGAGATGTCACATCCATAATGACACTTTTTCCTTATATGCAAAAATGTCAAATAAAATAAAGTCAATCATTTTTGTTCTCTAGATAGACATATTTTATCCTTTTGATTAGCATTATTTCTTTTGGATTGTGCAGTTTAATTCAAAGAATTTCTACTAAGCATGTTGTATATGGCAAACTCGCATACTTTTTTTGGTCGCATGCATATTGCAAGTTTATTTCCCTCATTTAAAATCTAAAAAAATGTTTACAGATTTATATTTTTCTGCTCCCATGACTCTGTGGTGAGTTGTTTTGGAAAATATAAACAGATGGTTAATATAATGTTAACATATACTTTCTATTTTTAATTTATGTTTTAAGATTTTACTGCAAATATCACATCCATAATGCTGGGATTGCTCTGGGATTTTTGGTCATCTCAGAATATAAACCTAGGTGGCATTTTAACCTCTTAAGGCCCAAGGTGTTTTTTTTTTTACATGCATTTTTTATTTCTCTTTGCTATTTGGGCTTTTTGGAACCTAATTAGAGTAAGTATCATCTTTTGATATGATATACTTTTATGAAAATGATGTCCATATATCTGGACTTGTGGTCCGAATTTACATAAAACACTTTTTCCTGAATGTTTTTTTAATGCATATATAACAGAAATTTTTTTTTGAACTTGCTTTGACTATCAGAAAGTAAAAACAAATTTTTTTCCCCATTTTGGACAGTTAAAAAGAGGGTTTGGGACATTTCATATGCTGCAAAACAGTTGCAGGGTGACGCTGTATGTCTGTAACAAAATATAAAACATTCAAAGTATTTTAAATAGCCACTTAAGAGCTAAAATGTGCTGTCCACGTATGTGGACAATCAAGCCCTAGGAGGTTAAAACAAATCTAAAAACACATTTTTGGACTGCAAAAATTCTTATATAGAGAAATGATGTGCATTTCAAAGCCTAGTTAAACACTTTATCTCAGCATTTTCAGTATGAGAAAAAACAGCCTACCTAAGATTGCTTGTTAGTCATAAATATTGCAAACTGTCTACCTAGATAAAAACCTGGAATAGGTAGACAGCTCAAAGACTAATAAACTATCTACTGAGATAACATTAGTTAGCATCATAGCAGCGTGCACCATTTTCCGGATTCAAAAAAACAACTATTATTTTAATATGCGCATTAAAACGCCTATTACTGCGTTTTCGATTTGTTTCTTTCATTAAATCGACTTTTAGTCGACCTTGGGTCGATGGTAATTCAGCAAAACATGCATTAAAAGGAAGAATACCGTGTAAGATAATTTAATAAATTCGCCTCAGGCTGTTCACCTTGGCAGCCTGAAAACAACAGTTGCTGTAAATAAGAGCCGTGTGTTCAAGGGCTCGGGATAAAAATCCAAATACTCTGCTAGTCAATAAAACGAAAGCACAATGAATATATTCCACTGAGCATTCTGTGATGCATACTACCTCTAGAGTGGCCAAAGCGAAGACGCCGTCACTGCAGACTTTCGGTTCAAACAAAACCGAAAGCCAATGGCGCCCGACTGCGAAAACAGGACGTGAGTTTTCGCACGGTCCCTAACCTCAGCGCTGCAGCAGTCCCGTTTGACAATCAGCTGATGAGAGCTCCCCTCCCCCAGAACAAAACAAACTAAATAAAACAGCTTCATTTGCATGCTGCGGTGTCTATTTAACAGCACAAGTACGAACGGCAAATATATAAACATACGAGTTAAGTTTATATTGCATAAAGCTAAAACGTAAACAAACAGAAAATGCAGCAGCAATATTTCAAGTCCCGACAGATGTCATAGCAGTGTGCTCTTGTCACACGTCTCTCTTTCTCTCTGGATTTTCTCCAGCATTTTTTTTCTTCCTCTTATGGAAGTGGAGTCAAATCACGTGCTTACCTGTAGTGGTTGTTGTTGCACTTTTTATTTCGGAATTTCCTTTGTCTCTGGTAGCTGGAGTGCTGAATAGACGGAAAGGTCGAGGCATATCCGTGTTCACACTCTGAAAAACAGCGGAGAAACCTGTCACACCTCCGATCACATATTAGAAAGGGGTCAAGTCCTTTTAAATGCCTCTAAATACAATAAAACGTGCTGATTTTTGGATGGTAATGCAGTTGACATGTCATACAACAAGTGAATACAGCAAAACATCGTGTACCTCTTTCTCTCCTTTCTATATAGTCGGCTGCTTCCAGTAACGTCTGGATATTCAGCACAGAAGTCATCCTTTGAATAAATCTACTGCTGTATTTGATGTGTCTCTCTCTGATATGTGATCACAATGACAGCTGTCGCGTTACAAAACGTAGCATTGAATATCCCAGTTGTTTTGGAGCTTTTGTTTCTAT
Organism: Danio kyathit; assembly: GCA_903798195.1. Lineage (NCBI taxonomy): Eukaryota > Metazoa > Chordata > Actinopteri > Cypriniformes > Danionidae > Danio > Danio kyathit. The sequence continues at coordinate 36,024,489 of LR812540.1, forward strand.
TTGCTGAACGCGTCGACTCGAGGTATTTCCTACACTGTTACTGTTACCACGCTAGTTACAGGAAATGAAGCACAAATAAAACATCCGATTTCTGAATATCAAAGTAGTAAAAGTGCTTTAAGAAAACAGGCGGATATAAAGTGTATAAAATTAATAGAAACAGGTACAAAAGAGTCCCGAGAGCCCAGCCAGCGAAGTCCCTGGTGCTTGCGCTCTTTTCTCCTCCCCAGTTTGTTTACCTACTGTTTTAACAGCTGAGCGGATAGAGACTTCGCGCAGGGTGTTGTGGGAAATGTAGTTCTTCTAACAGGCCCTTTAACTCGGACTGGGCTACTTCTAACATGTATTAAAACTTATAAATGTATTATATATATATATATATATATATATATATATATATATATATATATATATATATATATATATATATATATATATATATATATAAAGTAAACCCCGTTTTGAAAATTAATATTTTTATCCATTTCTAAGTAAATATAGACAATGTATTTTGGTGCATTTAAACAAACCATATTTATTAAACAGATGTATTTATTAAAATAATATTTTAGTCACAAAACATACTTAGAAATTGAAAGATAATATAATTAAATTTAAGCTAAATATTGCAAAAAATAAAAATAAAAATACAAGCTACAAAATTTCAACTATTTTCAAAAAATTTTTTGCTTCTCTTGACTTTTCCAGTTTTTAAAATTTGTATTTAGAATTTTAAAATTGTGAGGAGTGCACTTACATATGCTGAGCACTGTATGTTTATAATTGTTATATTCATGTTATATTATGTAATGTATTAGAAAACGTATTAAAAAGCATTATGTATTAAACTAAAAATCTAAACTCTACGTATATAGTTAAATATTATACTTAATATTTGTTTATTGATGATACTGGATACATTTATATACTCATTAATCAAAATACTCGGTGAATATCTGGCATCTCTAGCAAGTGAGGCTAAAAGATGCCTACAAAAATATGCAAATTTTATATGCTTTCATAAGTATTATATTATTATAAAACGTGATATTTAAATTAATTATTATTATGTGATCAACTTCATACAAAACAATGCTGTATTGAAGCCCAAGTTGTTTCTCCATAGCTTAAAAAAAATGGCATGTCTATTACTTAATTATAAACTTTAATGTTTCAGAATCAGAAAGAGCTTTATTGCCAGGTATGATCACACATACAAGGATTTTTTTTATGACTGGCCTTCTAGTGCAACAGAATTACAGAGGATAAAAAACAGATAATAAATACATTTTAAAAACAGAAGTAGTGAATGCAAATATACAAATTGACAAGTGTATGTACAGGTAACGTACTATATACAACGTTATATGTGCAGCTGGTATGTGCAAATTGGCATGTAAAGTGTGTTGTTAAATGAATACGTGTATATGTGTATAAAAGGTAGTGATGTTTGCTTCACAATTTCTATCATAAAGTGTTCATGAGATGTACAGTTGCAATCAGAATTATTAAACCCCCTGAATTATTAGCCCCCCTGTTTATTTTTTTCACTAACTTCTGTGTTTAACGCAGAGATTTGTTCAACACATTTCTAAACATAATAGTTTTAATACCTCATTTCTAATAACTGATTTATTTTATCTTTGCCTTAATGACAGTAAATAATATTTTACTAGATATTTTTCTAAATAAAAGGGGGTTTAATTATTCTGATTGCAACTGTATATATGTAAATGCGTGTTATATGTGTTTAATAACAATATATTGTTGTTCATTATTTGAATAATCTTCTCAGGTTTGGCTACAACGCACTTCATCTCCCAGAACCCCTCACTACCAGCGCTGTATAAGCCAGGCCCAGCAACATATGACATCACAGCCCAACAGCTCTGCGATTGGACAGAAGACCTGGTAAGCCTCCGCCAACGCAACAAGCACTGACCAATCAGAGCAGTGAAAACTGCGCCATGTGGATGTCATGTGAACACACCCCCCTAGGAAACAGGAAGACAATTTTGGAGAACTCTTTTGAAGTAGATTATGCTGTCTGCATGTACAATTTTTAGATCCACACGATATGATTATGCGTTTATTGAAATATGAAGTGAATAATAACCCTGGCAGAAAAAAAACACGAATATAATCTGTTCCTTTATATACACACTTAATCTTAATATTCTCATTTTAATATTTATGATTATATTCAGAGGAAGCAAAAATAACACGAATTTTAAATATATTTCTCATAGACAAATGTTCACACAAAAACAACTTCATATATTTTCAAACGCGTTTATTAGTACCATAAGCGCTTTATTATACTCAGTCATCATGTTTTGATGCGTGATGAAAAGTTAAAGTGGAAAAAAAAGCTGCGAGGTGACGTCATTGTGTGTATTGTGCCAGCAAATGTTGCTTATTTATTTATTTATTTTCTTGTTTATGTTCCTCGAGAGAAAGAGGTGGCAAACGAGCTGGCATGCTTCACTGGCGAACAATGCCAGACTCTGAAATGCCCCATACGACAGTACATGCCAGCTTGGGACAGTCAGCCTGCGAATTGGGACATTAAGTGTGCTGCAGAGGGAATTATTCATCTGTTTTTGACACACGAAGTGGAAAACAGCCACGCAGATTTGGCATTATATCAGTTTTTTTGCAGTTATAAAATAGATCTAAAATAAATCCAAAGATTTTAAGTGTATGGATGATTGTGTGCGTTAGCCCATATACATATTAAATAAAAATATATTAAATGTGAAATAAATTCCATTTACCTAAAGTAAACTTCACCATTTAAAAGCATTGAGGCTGTGAATCTCAAATTGAGGCACATTGCACATGCTCCTTGTCTACTTGGCTGATTGTTCGTTGAACTCAATCCTTTGTTGTCTGAGTCTATTGACAATGAAACAGTTTCTCTGCATTACGCAAATGAGTCAGAATAATCCCTCACAAGTGCACTATAATTTCACTTACTTCCATCCTTCCTCTCGGCGCTCTCAATGTAACTGGCAGCCTCCAGTAAAACTTGTACGTTTTTCAGGAAAGTGTTTATCATGGAAGAGTCTGTGGAGTTGAAGACGTCATTGAAAGGACAAGTAGACATCTCAAAATCTTGCTGATCTAAAGAGGTCTCGGACTCCAGGAACAAGTCTTCGGCCTTCACTTCTGTCTGCTGCCTCTCGCTCCTCACCATTTCGTTCCCGTGCAGTGAATATGGTTGGAAATGAAACTGTTGGGTGAGTTATTGTGCTGTGCTGCGCTCAGTGGATCTACTGAATAAATGAGGGGAATGTAATGGATGAGGAGATAAAAACACTTCGGCGTTCCCGGGTCCTAGTGTCCGCCCTCCGTGCACTCCTGTCACGTCTACAATTCTTCCCTAGAGGGTGACGTCATTAAACCCCGGCCCGCGCGCACCCCCAAAAACGATATGAAAGTGAACAACAAAAACAAAGCTGAAATAGAAACCATCAATGTCTTTACGTGAAGTAATGCACGTATAAACATGTTGTGAATTGGCCTACTAGGCTACTTGCCTAAATATTTAAACTTATAAAAACTTTTGTGCATTTAAATGACAAGGTAAAGCATTATACGACATTATCTATGTGACAAATCTAATGCTATAATATACACTCACTTTATTAGGTACACCTGTCCAACTGCTCGTTAACGTAAATTTCTAATCAGCCAATCACATGGCAGCAGCTCAATGATTTAAGCCGCAGTCACACTAGAGTTTGAGCTTGCGAAATTCTGTCATACGGCGCTGCGAAAAGGGTCGGGATTAAACAAGATGATTAGACATTTAAAAAAGTGAGCGATTGCTCCATGTTTTAAATTTCTGTTCAGAGAGATCATGTTTTGATCCTGGATTGGTCTCACGCAGTCAAGTGATGCGATTTCGCAGGTCAGAGTTCACCAAGCTTGAACTTTGCACCGCAGCAACCTGCAAAACATGACCCTGCGCATTCGCGTGCGTATGAATGGAAGCCTATGGAGAGAAAAGTCCAGTGTGACCGCAGCTTCAGGCATGTAGACATGGTCAAGAACAGGAAACCGAGGCTACAATTCACACTGGCCCACCAAAATTGGACAATAGAAGATTGGAAAAATGTTGCCTGGTCTGATGAGTCTGCAACATTTGGATGGTAGGGTCAGAATTTGGCGTCAACAACATGAATCCATCCTGCCTTGTATCAACGGTTCAGGCTGCTGCTGGTGGTGTAAAGGTGTGGGGGATATTTTCTTGGCACACTTTGGTCCCATTAGTACCAATTGAGCATCGTGTCAATGCCACAACCTACCTGAGTATTGTTGCAAACTATGTCCATCCCTTTATGACCACAGTGTACACATCTTCTGATGGATACTTCCAGCAGGATAACGCACATAAAGCACAAATCATCTCAGACTTGTATCTTGAGTATGACAATGGGTTCACTGTACTCAAATGGCCTCCACAGTCACTAGATCTTAATCCAATAGAGCATCGTTGGTGCAGCCGAAAAATCTGCAGCAACTGCATGATGCTATCATGTCAATATGGACCAAAATCTCTGAGGTATATTTTCAGTACCTTGGCAATAAACAAATGTAAACAACAGCATGGATTTCACAGTTTAAATACTGCTGATTACATTATTCAACCTATTGATACTGTCTAAACCAGGGGTGTCCAAACTCGGTCCTGGAGGGCCGGTGTCCTGCATAGTTTAGTTCCAACCCCAATTAAACACACCTGAACCAGCTAATCAAGCTCTTTCTAGGTGTACTAGAAACTTCCAGGCAGGTGTGTTGAAGGAAGTTGGAGCTAAACTATGCAGGACACCGGCCCTCCAGGACCGAGTTTGGACACCCCTGGTCTAAACTAATAGGAAAGCATGCTAAATCATATAAAAAAAAGATTCAATAAACTGGAAAGTCTGCAATATTTCAACAAACTGAATTTAATAGGCCATAAAACATACATATGACCAGTCTTAAATGGATAGTTCACCCAAAAATGGCTGTTAAACACAAAATAAGACAAACTGATATATTTGTTTTTCCATCTATGGATGTCAGTGATTACAGGTTTCCAACAGTATATCTTCTTTAGTGTTCAACTAAGCAAAAACATCTCAAATTGTTTTGGAACGAGTACATTTTTGCATGAACTATCCCTTTAAATATGACATTAGCATTGACTAGAAGTTATAAGAATATAATGGCGCCTCATGAAAACACTCTATTAGTAATATACAGTGATTTGACTCTTACTAAACATGTTTATGACTTTTGAGGACAAAGCTGAAACAAAAATCATCAATGTCTTTACATAAAGTAATGCAGGGAAGAAAAACCATACTATGGTTGTCCTACTATATTTAAACTTCTAAAAACGTTTGCGCATTTAAATGCTAAGAAATTCTGAGTTTAGGCTACATCTCACAATTTTGACTTTTTCCTTCAGAACTGCGACAACATTGAAAACTAATTGTGATTTATTTATGTTTTCTTAGATTTTCCATCATTTCTGATTTTACATTCAGAATTGCAGCTTCATTTCAAACAATTGCAAGGTTAATAGGACACCTCTCAATTCCAAGTTTACATTTTGTTATGCTGAGTATATATCTTGCTAATCGAGTTTATACCTCGCAGTTCTGAGTTTGTTTTGTTATTTCAAGATTCTATCTCGCAATTTCGAGTTTGAATCATGCAATTCAAGTTGTCCAAAATCGCCTACTACTCAGTAGGTACTGCATTTGAATTTAAATGTACTACTCGGCTGTTAGAAAAGTACGTTCTATACAGAATGAATGTCACGTGACCTACCCACGTCAGTTGCTTCTGTTTACTCCCATTCATGACTTCTCTCGTGAGGCAGCATGGGATAGCGTAACGTCCATCCAATGCACACTTTAGAATCTCTCCCGAAGTAATAGGTCATCCGAGTACTTCTCACATACTGTTTTTCGATTTCTTTGAATTTGGACATACTACTCGGCTCGCATACTGTTTTTAGTGTACTATATAGTATGGAAGTATGCGATTTCAGATGCAGCTTATATCTCACCATTTCAAATTTATATCTCACAATTACAGAAGCAAAGTTTATCATTCTGAGTTTACATATCAAAATTTTAAATCTAAAGTTCAACAAGTATGATTTTAATTCTTGGATTTGGACTTTATTGGACCTTTTTTTGGATTTGGGCTTTCTTACAATTCCGAGTGTACATCCTTTTCACATTAATTTAACTTTTTTTTTTGAATTATGAGTTTATACAACGCTATGTCATGCTAATTCATAACTTTTTGATTTATTGGCTAATTCATAAGAATTTGTACTATATCAATTTATACATTTTAGTTTGATTTACTCATCCACCAGTGAAAATCGGGTTTAGGGGTGAGGTTTGGTCCCACGCCTACTTATAAAAAAATCTCACATTGTCACATGACTTGTATGAATTTGTACGAATTAGCGACTACACTGAAGAAAAAAAAAAAGTAAAATAGTTACATTGAGGTGGCACGGTGGCTCAGTGGTTAGCACTGTCACCTCACAACAAGAAGGTCACTAGTTTGAGTCCCGGCTGGGCCAGTTGGCATTTCTGTGTGGAGTTTGCATGTTCCCACCATGTCTGCGTGGATTTCCTCCGGGTGCTCCGGTTTCCCCAACAGTCCAAAGGTATATAGGTGAAATAATTGAACTAAATTGGCCATAGTGTATGAGTGTGTATATGAATATGTGAGTGTATGGGTGTTTCCCAGTACTGGATTGCAGCTGAAAGGGCATCCACTGTGTAAAACATATGCCGGAATAGTTGGTGGTTCATTCCGCTGTGGTGACCCCTGATAATCAGGGACTAAGCTGAAGAAAAAATGAATGAATCTGTTACATTTCCTTGTGGGATCAGGTTGTTTTATAATTCTGAATTGCAAACTACTAAGCCACAATTGCAAGAAAGAAAGTCAGAATAGTGTGAAAAAGGGGCCACCATTACCTTTTTATAAGATATATTTTCCATTCCCAGGCATGAACAAGCCTCCACACTCTTTTCTACGGTTATGAGTGATTCTGGCTAAGCGAAACCTTGAAAGGCTCAAATCCCGACACCTCCACTCAGGGCTGACAGCAGCCCTGAAACATCATTATCAAGAGTGGAGTGTGTTTCAAAGACTCGCAGGCTCCATTTTGCGCACAGGGAGGGTGGAGTGGGTTGAGTTCACTGTCCGTTCCCTGCGGTCTTTGACTTTTTTAGCATGGCAGCTTTTTTACCAGCGCCAGCGCAAGGGGATCGCAGGGCTCAGCTCTCGCCAGCACTTCAAAGCCAGAGCACAGGGCTTTCGGCCGTTTGATGTGAAGTTCACAGGAAACTTGAAAGTGGAAAGCACAAGAAAGCCGGCGTCTGAAAAGAGAGAAATTGGTAACGTGGCCTTCAACCTGATGTGGATGCGTGCTAGTCGCACACCTGACGACGGTGCAAAGCATTGTGGGAGGGTTTTTATCATTGAACTGGTACATCAGTGAGGTTAGAGTCGGGAGTTTCACCTTGGTATGGGTGAAAAGGTACAATCCCAATAAAATGCTAGGTGGTTTCAACTCAATTTTGGGTAAAACTATGGATAAACCAAACTATTGGGTTAATATTTTAAACAAAACTTTGGTCACACTTTGTTTTAATGTACAATTTTAAGAGTTTTAGATTAATAAACTACTAAATTGCTGCTTATTAATAGCTATTAAGGTAGCAGTTGGGTTTAGTATAGGGTAGGATTAGGAATAAGATCATACTTTTTAAGTGCTAATAAACAATTTATATCTTAAAAATATGTTGAATTGTTAGTTAAAGTGTTACCAAAAGATACATTTTACACAAATTTTAGCTTTAAACAATCCAGAATTGTTTAGAGCGTAGTCTAGGGCCTGGTTCCAATTAACATGAATTCAAATATGACTATTTGGATTTTGTCAATATTTCCTCTTATTTTATTAAACTCTTTATCCACACATGAAATAAATACTATAATAATTTCTAGTAACATATAGTATCTAATAGAGTGTTTTTGAACCATACCATAGTAAAAAACATTCATTATTCTTGTGCTTATTTAATACAACTATAGTAATATATGTTGTGTTTTATATGATAGTTTTTTATAATGTAATATAGTTTTGTACAGCTATTTTACACTGCAATACATGACAAATTTACTTTAGTTAGTAGAAACCAAAGTATACTACAGTGCAGTTTACTTGAGTTTAATCAATGCTACAATATGCCGCAGCATTCATGAACAGATTGCAAATACTATAATATATACATTACAGTATGTTTCAAAATACTATAGTATTTACTATTAAATTACTATATATTTTTTATTATTTGGTTGAGTAGTATAGAATAGAATGAACCCATGTTACACAACTTACGCGCGAGCGGGAAAGCAAACAAATGAAAAGATGTAAGAGCCAACTATTATTGTGATCAAGATCTGTGTGTTTTGGTGAATTCTGTCCCATAATGATCACATTTGGTCAGTAGGCAGAGAGTTCGTGGTCAATTGTTGTTGTCCGAATGCATTTAATGCCATTAAAATGTACACTTTGAAAGCAATCCGAATAAATGTGTTATCGACTATCTTTAGAAGTGGTCAAAACTGGACTGGACTGAATAGTTTAGACCCTGTTTACATCTTTACTTGATGATCCACCTATTATTGGATTAACAAAAATGCTTGGTGTAAACCAGGCCTGAGGCAGTGCCAGGTGCAAGAGATGCCCTTCCTAAAATACAAAGCAATTATATTTTTTATGTATAAACAATCCTTATCCCGCCTTATCTTATTTTATAAACAAGATTTATGATGTCAAATTCAAAATATAAATTAAAATGAATGATTATTAAGAATCTAATATCAATAATTTGTAAGTTAGATATTAAATATAATATAATATAATATAATATAATATAATATAATATAATATAATATAATATAATATAATATAATATAATATAATATGATATAATATAATATAATATAATATAATATAATATAATATAATATAATATAATATAATATAAAATAATATAATATAATATAATATAATATAATATAAAATAATATAATATAATATAAAATAATATAATATAATATAAAATAATATAATATAATATAATATAATATAATATAATATAATATAATATAAAATAATATAAAATAATATAATATAATATAATATAATATAATATAATATAATATAATATAATCGCTGGGTCACAGGTTCGAGCCTCGGCTGGGTCAGGTTCGAACCTTGGCTGGGTCAGTTGGCGTTTCTGTGTAGAGTTTGCATGTTCTCCCTGCATTCGCGTGGGTTTCCTCCGGGTGCTCCGGTTTCCCCCACAGTCCAAAGACATGCGGTACAGGTGAATTGGGTAGGCTAAATTGTCCGTAGTGTATGAGTGTGAATGAGTGCGTGGATGTTTCCCAGAGATGGGTTGCGGCTGGAAGGGCATCCGCTGCATAAAAATGTGCTGGATAAGTTGGCGGTTCATTCCGCTGTGGGGACCCCAGATTAATAAAAGGGACTAAGCCGACAAGAAAATGAATGACTCTGCTGTATTGAGGGTCATTTGAGTCATCTCATGCTTGCCAGAATTAATTATTTTAAGTAGAATTAAATATACAGTATGAATTTTGATGAGGCTATGGATTAAAGGTAATAATGCTAGAAATTATGTTCAGTTTCTGATGGTTCAGACTGATCGTTTTGTATCCAAAGCCCTCAATGTATCATCAGGAACCATGGTTATCAAATTTATTTTGCCTGTATGTGTTTTTTGGACTTTCAAAGTGCAGTGATGCACTTATAGAGGTTATATCCGCGGGCACTACTGATAATCCGAGGGTTGGGCGGGTTGGGTAATCAAAAATATATTATGATTAATTGCGGGTGGGTCGATGAGATTAATTATAATTGATTTTTGCTTTGTATTTTTAAAACACATTCTGTAAAATACGGATGTATTTAGCCCTAATTTGCAGATTAATAAAAAAAAATAAAATATGACCTTATACATCTAGGCTACATCGCACAATACAAATAAAACAAATTTTAATATGAGTTTCAGCAAATATAAACCCATGGTAATGTTTACTGTCTTTCACCGTATCATTTAGGGAAACTCCTGAGACAAATAAGTTATATCTCCGAACTTTAATAATAATTCTACATAAAATGCGGCGCTTCCCACCTCCTATATTCAGCCGCAATGATTTCAGGGACTTCTTGAGCGAGTTGTCCGCTCAAGTCTGCATCGATGCGTCCTTGATATCAAGAACACATGCGGGAAGTTTCACGCGTCCTCCGTTCTTGCGGTCTAGAGTTTTACAACTGAATTTTGGCAGTTGATGATGACGTTACACGAGAACACGAGGACGCAAGAACGCTAAAGAACGCATATTGAGAAACAGCCTATAGTTTCAAATAAGTTTTTGTAAAGTGGGAAAATTAACAGCCAATTAAGAATCTGGGTTGAACCATCCCATTAAAAAACAACCCCTTTTAAACAGTATTTTTCAACTGGATTTAAGACCCCCCTCCTGTGCAGAGACATTCCTTGTGTTTGGTTAAGTCTAAAAAAGGTTGCGACCTTTGCTCGAGTCCTACTTAATCCCCTTCACTGCTTTGTTTTAAACGAGTATGATGCTATTAATGGCAGTTTACAACCTCCAGCGGTTCTTTGGCACTCTACAATCAGTCACGTTTAAGAAGTCTTTTGAGACCTTAATTAAAGGGGAGCCGTGAGTGGACCAGCGCTGTTGTTGTTAAATCCGACACGACCATCCGGCACTGCAGGCTATCTGGGGTCAGACTATTCCTCGTTACCGCTGTCGTTTTCGCCACTGTGTCCCGGAGCCATGACAGCAGGCACCAGTCAATCCTCCAGACTGCGTCCACCTGCTTAAATATTTAACACGCTCACTCACACGACCCGCAGCCCAGACTCCCACAAACGAATTAAAAATGTATCCTCTTGCTGGGTTGAAAACAATAAGGCACCATCGCTGAAGCTCGAATCTGAAGATGCTTTAAATTCCTCATGGAGAAATTAGGAGCCTTCGGATCCAGGAGGAAATAAGATATGTAATTGCCATAATTGAGTGCGGGTGAATAAGTAGCTAATATAGCGAAAATGGAAGTGGTGCGATCGCAGTCTCCACCCACGGGCGTACATACTGACGGTGTCTCTACACCTACATGCTCGCTCGGTGACATTCAAAATAAATGCCAGCAATCTGTGGCACTCGAGGGAGAGCTTCACTTTAGAGGGTGAGCATTTGATAATTAGCTTCGTGCCGCTGCCTCTGTCAAAATCACTGGTGTGAGACAAAAAAGAGATTCAAAATGAGTCAATTTGACTGTATTTTCCCTTTAGTACTGATGTTGTAAATTGCCTTTTCTTTGCATTATCATACATTCAGCGGATATTTTTATCCAAAGCGAAGTGAGGATAAACGAAGCACTTCAAATCATCAGATAGCAGCAGTATTTAAATGCTTTGATAAGTACTGTTTCTTAAGCGTATAGTGTATCTGCATGTGGTTTGTTAAGCCCACTCACCTGTGTGAAGCACACTCAGAATTGCACAGTTTTTTCAAGATGTTCGGGGTGCTTTAAAGAAGGTGTCTGGTGCATATGAAGAGCAAAATAGTGTCTTTACATGTGGTTTGTCAAGCCCACTCACCTGTGTGAAGCACACTCAGATTGGCACACTTTTTCAAGAGGTTTAAGGTGCTTATAAGAAAGTGTCTGGTGCATATGGAGAGGGAAATAGTGTCTTTACAGGCGGTTTGTCAAGCCCACTTACCTGTGTGGAGCACACTCAGAATTGCACAGGTTTGTTCAAGAGGTTTGGGGGTGCTTATGAGAAGGTGTCTGGTGCATATGGAGAGGAAAATAGCAGAGATGGGAAGTAACGAAGTACAAATACTTCGTTACTGTACTTAAGTAGTTTTTTTCTGGTATCAGTACTTTACTTCACTACTTATTTTTTTGACAACTTTTTACTTTTACTTCTTACATTTTTACACAAATATCTGTACTTTCTACTTCTTACATTTTTAAAACCACGGTCGTTACTTTCGTTTTCATGTGTTTGGTGGCGCGATCTATATTATTTCTTGTCATTGCGCAATAATATGAGCGAATTTTTCATGCAGTCAGTCTATTTTTTACTCATTGCGCGCCTGTGTGCTGCAGCGCGCGGCTTCTTTAAGGTTATCGTGCACCGTACATGGCCTAGTTCATGAACATTACTATGAGAAAGGCAAGGATTACTACGCAGTGACAGAGGGAGTCGGCGAATTTAACATGACTGATGCTGCCCTGTTTACACGGTAATAAAACTTTACCTTTTGCTCGATCGGATCACAGATAAACGAGACACATTCCAGTCAAAAACATGCTGTTTAAATGCTTAAGCCTTTTGTCCACTTCCGATCATACTTCACAGGCTTTCTCTGGTCAGTCTTTCAACATAATACCGCGAAAAATAGTGCTTTTTGTAAAGATTTGTACATTTAGTACTAAAACAATCAAATACTTTATAAAAAATTTATGCATTGCGGTTTATTTCCTTTATTTCTGATGAGTTCATATCTCCTAATACGGAATTTATGCTGTTTTTCAGTTTTTATTGATTTGATTGACTATATGATTTTACATATAAGCCTATACTGTTGTCTTCAATTAATAATTTTTAACAAATATTTTACAACAACAAAGGTAACTATACTGGGCAGTGTATGTGTATGTTACCTGTCTTGCCTGTTTATGTTGCTTTTAGCATAGAATAAATGTATTACAGTTTTCTCAGTCACTTTGGCACATTTCTCAGATCAGAACTGAAATTTGTAAAACAGTAGGACAAAGTGCATTTCTTAAAACAACACGTATAAATAGCAAAACACCATGGATTACCTGCAAAAGCCAGTCTCCTGCTCAAAATCCTTCAGTTCAGCTCTCAAAACTAAATTTCTGTCAGTGAACATGTCAGTGGCGTCAGAATGACATGTCATTGTATACGAATAAGACTCAAATTACTTAGTAGTCATGTTGTCAATAACAGTGCACTCTGGAGGGCTGTTCTGGTGTAAACTATGGCAATATTTTTGCTGTTTGTACTGTAATTTGTTGCCAGATCATGTCATTCTGATACAGAAAGGAAAAGAGAGCACCGCATAGCACAAAGAAAAAACAAATGTAAAAATGTGAACAGGACAACCTCCTTCTAGACCTTCATTAGAAAAAGTCAAGATTCACCTGGGAGAAATGTAAAAATGCATTATGACTAAATATTAAGACAACTCTTTCAGGCATTTGAACGATTAAATGTTGTGGGGGTGAGTCTATTCAACAGAGATAAAAATAATACATGTTGATCAACATGACATAAGTAACTGATAATATAGGAAACATCAGAGAATTGCACATAATCATTAGCATGAATGAACAAAAGCATTTGCAACTTGTTCATAAAGAGAAACTGCTTTTCTGATGTGCACAAGTGACACAATGATGATCTAGAGATTGAACAGTGGGTTTAGAGAATTTCAATTCTGATCTGAGAAATGGACCAAAGTGACTGAGAAAAACTGTAACAGAATTAATGTTTATTCATTAAATAACATAACCACAATACCTGCAAAAACACTGAAATAGCAGGTTATATATAAGAGCTGCTCTTTGAAGAGAATAAGCAGTTTTAGCCTAATGCTAAAAAAAATTGTTTGCAGTCATATCTGATAAGTATTTATTTTAGCAAAAGAAAAAATCTATATATTTTGGACAGAATTCAGTGTAAAATCTAAGACATTATTTAATAAAATAGACAGAGTGTATCAACATGAATGGCAGCTGTTGTTTTTGATCTAACATCGGCAAAACTACACGCTGAACACTGTGAATTTGCGTCAGAATGATTACCTACCTATCTCACTCGCTATCCTTCAGCTTCGTCCCTAATTTATCAGGGGTCGCAACAGCAGAATGAACCGCCAATTATTGGATACCCTTCCAGCTGCATCCCAGTACTGGGAAACACCCATACCCATTCACACATACACACATATAAACTACTGCAAATTTAGTTGAATTATTCGCCTATTCCGCATGTCTTTGGGACTGTGGTTGAAATGAGTACTTTTTACTTTTTTACTTTTGTACATTTTTCAGGCGGTACTTCTTTACTTTTACTAAAGTACAAAAGTGTAGTCAGTACTTCTACTTTTACCAGAGTCGTTTTGAACATGAGTATCTGTACTTTTACTTAAGTAAAGGATGTGTGTACTTTTGCCATCTCTGGAAAATAGCATCATCACAGGTGGTTTGTTAAGCCCACTCACATGTATGGAGCACACTCAGTATTGCACGATTTTTCAAGAGGTTCGGGGTGCTTATAAGAAGGTGTCTGGTGCATATGGAGAGAAAAATAGTCTATTTACAGGTGGTTTGTCAAGCCCACTCACATGTATGGAGCACACTCAGATTTGTACATTTTTTCAAGAGGTTTGAGGTGCTTATAGGAAGGTGTCTGGTGCACATGGAGAGGAAAATAGTGTCTTTACATGTGGTTTGTCAAGCCCACTAACCTGTGTGAAGCACACTCAGATTGGCACAATTTTTCAAGAGGTTTGGGGTGCTTATAAGAAGGAGTCTGGTGCATGTGGAGAAAAAAATTATGTCTTTACAGGTGGTTTGTCAAGCCCACTCACATGTGTGGAGCACACTCACAATTGCACAGTTTTTTCAAGAGGTTTGGAGTGCTTATAAGAAGGCGTCTGGTGCATATGGAGAGAAAAATAGTGTGTTTACAGGTGATGTGTCAAGCTCACTCACCTGTGTGGAGCACACTCAGAATTGCACAGGTTTTTTCAAGAAATGTGGGGTGCTTATAAGAAGGTGTCTGGTGCATACGAGGAAAATAGTGTCTTTACAGGTGGTTTGTCAATCCCAATCACATGTGTGGAGCACACTCAGAATTGCACAATTTTTTTAAGAGGTTCAGGGTGTTTACAAGAAGGTGTCCGGTGCAAATGGAGAGGAAAATAGTAGTGTCTTTACAGGTGGTTTGTCAACCCCACTCACATGTGTGGAGCACACTCAGAATGGCACAGTTTTTTCAAAAGGTTTGGGGTGCTTATAAGAAGGTGTCTGGTGCATATGGAGAGGAAAATAGTGTCTTTACAGGTGGTTTGTCAAGCCCACTCACCTCTGTGAAGCACACTAATAATTGCACTGTTTTCACAGAAATAAGAATTGCTTATAAAAAAAAATTCTGGTATTGCCTAAATTTAGGTCAAGCAAGTTAGCAAGTCTTCAACTCTATAAAAATACATGCTATAAAAATTCCTCACACCATATCAGACTTCGTAAATTTATTTAATTTTGTTAATTTAATTAAAATTTTCGTAAATCGAACTAGAAAAAATCTCATTCATTTGAGGTTCAATATATTATTTTTTAAATAACACCCCTGGCAACATTCTGGCAATGTTATTTTATTGTTGTGAAACATAAAACCTAAAAAGAACATTCCCATAATTTCCTTAACCAAACAGTAACTAATAACTAATGTTAAGGAAACATTTGTGTTTGCTGGGTCAGACCTTCTTCTATCCATCTATCTACATTACATTGGCAAAAGTTTTGTAACATTACATGCACATGAACTTAGAGGACATCTAAATCCTTAGGGTTTAAATTGGAGTTGCCCACCCATTGCAGTTATAACCGCTTAAAAAAGCTGATTTGTAAAGGTCAGGCACTGATGTTGGACAAGAAGGCTTGGGTCACAATCTGTGCTTTAATTCATCCCAAAGGTGCTTTATGGGGTTGAGGCCAGGACTCAGTCCAGGCCAGTCAAATTCCTCCACACCAAACTCACTAATCCGTTATGGACTTTTGCTTTGTTGGGTCAAACGTAGAAAAGTATGCTAGCAATATGGTTAAAACTAATCAGAACACTTCAGCAATTAACAAGTAGGGTATTAATGCACTCCATTTGAACTGTGTTTTGTCGCTATTTGTACAACTTAATCTTTAGGAAATTAAAAATAATATATTTATCTTGCAAGAGGTGATGATGCCATTTTAATATCTGTATATAAGCATTTATTTTTACTTTATTTAAAAACTGAGCTGTGATTGGTTGTTTTTATGCATTGATTGAAATGGCAAACTTGCATTATTTGCTGATTCCGATATAGTGTCATCATAACTTAATTTAGCCTAAAACTACTGTATTGTTTTCTTGCTAATACTGTGATTGCTTCTATAAATCTAGTATACATTTCTTTAGCATAGATGCTAATTAAGATTAGATATATCAATTAGATAAGCTGTAAGTCAGATTTGTGTTAAGTAATAGCTTGCCGAAATGCAACAGGATATGTGGTTACTTTTGAAACCTATATCATACGCAGTGCTCAGTGTGATGCAGTGCAGTTTAAAACCTGTGTGTCTTCTCACATTTAGTGCTACATTTCACTGCTATGTGTGAATTAGTGATGCTATCCCTCCCTGTTTTTCTCATTGGGGTTTTGTATATGCTTGTTGGTGTGTGTTTACACTGTAAAGCTGACCCCTGAGTATAAAAACAGCACAACAAATATTCTCTGGGCTGCTCTGTTGTTTTGTCCTTAATGATGGTGATCAGTGTAAACTGTGAGTGCCTCCCTAGAGGCATTTATTTAGCAAACTAGCACCAGCTAGCACTGTTTAACTGTCCTTCTTTGTCTGAAGTGTAATCAGCTGTGTGTGGCCTGTGTTCATTGAGTGTTACTGGATTTTTGTCCGATGTTTAAAACCTCACCCACCATTGTAAACAGAAAGGCTGCTAATTTACAGAAATTAGCTGCTAGCATAAGTATTACTGTTTAACAAAAATTGGCTGCTAGCATAAGTATAACCATTTAACCAAATGTTCTATAACTGTTTAACAGAAATTAGCTTCTAGTATAGATGTTTAACAGAAAGCTTCTAGATGTTTAACAGAAATTAGCTTCTAGTAAATCATTTAACAGAAATTAGCTGCCAGCATAAATATTACCATTTAACAGAAATTGTCTGCTAGCCTAAGTATAACAGAAATTGTCTGCTAGCCTAAGTATAACCAAAATTAGCTTCTAGTAAAACTGTTTAACAGACATTAGCTGCTAGCATAAGTATAGCTAACAGAAATTAACAGTTTAACCATTTAACAGAAATTAGCTGCTAGCATAAGTATTACAATTTAACAAAAGTTAGCTTCTATAACTGTTCAACAAATTAGCTGCTATAGCATTAATATTAACATTTAACATATTGGCTGCTAGCATAAGTATAAACATTTTTTAAAAAATTTGCTTCTAGTGTTTAACAAAAATTGGCTGCTAGCATAAATATTATTGTTTAACAGGAATTAGCTGCTAGCATAAGTATAAACATTTACCAAAATTAGCTTCTAGTATAACTGTTCAACAGAAATTAGCTGCAAGCATAAATATTACCGATTAACAGAAATTGGCTGCTAGCATATGTATAAAACAAAATTAGCTTCTAGTATAATTGTTCAAGAGAAATTCGCTGCTAGCATAAATATTACTGTTTAACCGAAACTGGCTGCTAGCAAGTATAAACATTTTCAAAAATTAGCTTTTAGCATATCTGTTTAACAAAAATTGGCTAGCATAAGTATTACCGTTTAACAAAAATTGGCTGCTAGCATAAGTATAACCATTTAACCAAATGTTCTATAACTGTTTAACAGAAATTAGCTTCTAGTATAGATGTTTAACAGAAATTAGCTTCTAGATGTTTAACAGAAATTAGCTTCTAGTAAATCATTTAACAGAAATTAGCTGCCAGCATAAATATTACCATTTAACAGAAATTGTCTGCTAGCCTAAGTATAACCAAAATTACCTTCTAGTAAAACTGTTTAACAGACATTAGCTGCTAGCATAAGTATAGCTAACAGAAATTAACAGTTTAACCATTTAACAGAAATTAGCTGCTAGCATAAGTATTACAATTTAACAAAAGTTAGCTTCTATAACTGTTCAACAAATTAGCTGCTATAGCATTAATATTACCATTTAACATATTGGCTGCTAGCATAAGTATAAACATTTTTTAAAAATTTGCTTCTAGTGTTTAACAAAAATTGGCTGCTAGCATAAATATTATTGTTTAACAGGAATTAGCTGCTAGCATAAGTATAAACATTTACCAAAATTAGCTTCTAGTATAACTGTTCAAGAGAAATTCGCTGCTAGCATAAATATTACTGTTTAACCGAAACTGGCTGCTAGCAAGTATAAACATTTTTAAAAATTAGCTTCTAGCATATCTGTTTAACAAAAATTGGCTGCTAACATAAATATTACTGTTTAACAGAAATTAGCTGCTAGCATAAATGGTACCGTTTAACAGAAACTGGCTGCTAGCATAAGTATAAACATTTAACAAAATTAACTTCCAGTATAACCGATTAACAAAAATGATCTGCTAGCATAAATATTACCGTTTAACAAAATTAGCTTCCAGTACAGTGTGATGTGGTGGCGCAGTGGGTAGCGATGTCGCCTCACAGCAAGTGGGTCGCTGGTTCGAGCCTCGGCTGGGTCAGTTGGCGTTTCTGTGTGGAGCTTGCATGTTCTGTGTTCAAGTGGGTTTCCATAGTGTGTGTGTAAATAAGAGTGCATAGGTGGTTCCCAGTGATGAGTTGCAGTTGGAAGGGCATCCGCTGCGTAAAATATATGCTGGTTAAGTTGGCGGTTCATTCTGCTGTGGCTACCCCTGATGAATGAAGGGACTAAAGGCTGATTTATACTTCTGCGTCAAGCGCAGCCTACGCGTGGACGCATAGCCCCTCAACGTGGCCGTCGGCGACGTTGACACGCACCTCTCAAAAAATGTAACGCGTACACGTAGCGCAAGCTCTGTGATTGGTCGGCTTGGTAGCGCTGACGAGTGTGGGCGGAGATGAGAGTGTTTACAAGTGTTTACAAGTGTAAAGTCCCGTGAAGGAGCTCCGGATGGAGACTGTTGTTTTGTGTTTACCTTATGATTAAAGTTGTTCCACGTCCGACGGTTCCCGCCTCAAAATTTGAGCCAATTGTAGATTAAGGAAGTGTTCATAAAAAACAAAACACCAGCGAAGAAACTCGACACAGAGGAACATAAACACCTACTGCCAGCTAGCGTTTCGGAAGTGTATTGCAGAGAAACAGAAACAGCGCGCAGAAGTATAAATGCACGGCTACACGCGAGGCTCGCGCCGTGGGTCATGCCGATCACTTGACGCAAAAGTATAAACCAGGCTTTAGCCGTAAAGAAAATTAATGAATGAGCTTCTAGTATAACTGTTCAACAGAAATTAGCTGCTAGCATAAATATTACCCTTTAACAGAAATTGGCTGCTAGCATAACTATAACCATTTAACAGAAATTATCTGCTAGAAAACATTTAACAGAAATTAGCTGTAAGCTGTAACCTTTTAAATATAACCATTTGAGGGTATTATCTGGATTATTTATATTATTATATTGGAATTATTTTAGCCATTTTATAAACGTTGTTAATAAATGTAATCTTGAATGTTTTAAGACAGGATGGTGTGTCAAAGTCAAAACTAATCAGCTAATACCACAAAACATCGGAACTGAGAGAAACTCATTGCTAATACTCACTGGTGTTTAGAGTTGATGTCACTTCCTGGAGATTGATGTCATTAAGGAACTGGCTTTGTTGGGTAAAGACATCACAGAAGACACAGCGTCACAGGAAAAACCTGTAAAAATATGACCAATTCAAACAATCTTCTGAAGAAAACATGTTTTGTCTCTGATTAGCTAATAATAAAGTTAAAAGAAATACTTACATTTATAATAATAAACAGCTTACATGCTAATTACAAACTCTATTAAAGGGCATCTATGATGAAAATCAACTTTCGCAAGTTGTTTGGACAGACCTGTGTGTAATAGTGTGTCCACTGTCATATTGGAGTGAGAGAAACTGAATAAGTCTCTTTTTTTAATTTACTGGTATTAAAATAACACCCAAATCCCAGTGATTTTGAGGCCCACTGCAACATGAGGTAGGAATGCGATTTTCCCCGCCCACCAAATTGATTGACAGGTGCCATGTCTCCATAATAACATGTATACACATGTCCACAAAACATTTTTTGCAAATAAACTGGGATTGAAATATTTGTTACAACTCTCTGTGATTTTCAGTATATATATATATATATATATATATATATATATATATATATATATATATATATATATATATATATATATATATATATATATATATATATATATATATATATACACATACAGAGTTGAAGTCAGAATTATTAACCCCCTTTTGAATTTTTTTTCTTTTTTAATTTTTTCCACAATGATGTTTACAGAGCAAGGAAATTTTCACAGTATGTCTGATAATATCTTTTTCTTCTGGAGAAAGTCTTATTTGTTTTATTTTGGCTAGAATAAAAGCAGTTTTTAATTTTTCAAACACCATTTTAAGGACAAAATTATTAGTCCCTTTAAGCTATATATTTTTCGATAGTCTACAGAACAAACCATCACTATACAATAACTTGCCTATTTACCATAACCTGCCTAGTTAACCTAATTAACCAATTTATACTTTTAAATGTCACTTTAAGCTGTATAGAAGTGTCTTGAAAATTTTCTAGTAAAATATTATTTACTGTCATCATGGCAAAGATAAAATAAATCAGTTATTAGAAATGAGTTATTAAAACTATTATGTTTAGAAATGTGTTGAAAATATCTTCTCTCTGTTAAACAGAAATTGGGGAAAAAATAAACAGGGGGGTAATAATTCAGGGGGGCTAATATATATATATATATATATATATATATATATATATATATATATATATATATATATATATATATATATATATATATATATATATATATATATATATATATATAGTCTTATAGTTTTGTAAGATTAAAATGTTTTAAAAACAGAGCATGTTTGTGATAAAGACAGTAAAATCGATACGTAATTCTTAATTGATATAATCACCAGAGCCGCATGTTGTCAGTAAATGTGCATATGCGTAAATGTACTGCAAATGGCTTTTGTGTGTGACTCATCATTTCAGAACAGCTTGAATAAACTCCACCACAAATACATCAAATAATCTTACTTGGTATTTTTGACTAATGAGCTTTATTTCAGCTTCATCCGTTTCTGTTTCTATCAGTGCCTGCTGTTTATCTGACCTAATGCATGATGAGAAGCAGAAACGAACAGTACGGTGGGCGGGGAAAAGCAGCTCATTTGCATTTAAAGCCACAGGCTACAAAAACAGCTACACTGCACTCAGCCACCAAAAATGGTGAGGCTATAATATTATAGAGGCTATAATAAATTATCTGATGGGTATTTTGAGCTGAAACGTTACAGACACATTGTGGAGACACCAAAGGTCGTTATACATCTTGTAATAGGGGGTAAAATAGGTGCCCTTTAAAGTATACTAAAAATATTGAAGTATCAGATTGCTAGCTTAGCAACATGCTTACAACAAACTCAAATGTGACTTGAATGAGTCCAAACATCAATGTCATATTTGCACGTTTTAATGCCTAAATAAAATAAAATAAATATCTCAAAGTTGTTTTCCCAGTGATGGGTTGCGGCTGGAAGGGCATCCACTGCGTAAAACATGTGGTGGATAAGTAGGCGGTTCATTCCGCTGTGGCGACCCCGGATTGATTAAGGGACTAAGCCGAAAAGAAATTGAATGAATGAATCTCAAAGTTAAGAAACTGTCAGTATTCGGTTAATGTAGTAGAGCCCATTTGATTATACTTTTTTAAAATTATCGTTATATTAAACCGTGACATTGTTTTAAAAGAAAATAAGCAATTATTTTCCTTTTTAAAAAAGGTGCTTTTTTGACACTGTAAGACTGTGTATTCTTTTATTATGGAAACAAAGATTTCCCCCAAATTTTGACAACTGGTTTTGGGATGTAATGAGCTTAATCCATTTGGAAAAAAAACAGGTTTACAATAAACAGCAGTACTAGGGCTTTTTCTGAAACATGGGACCCATTTAGAATTTTATTTTCTGAGCATGTCAGTATCTCTACAGACTGTCAATCTAAATCTTAGGGCAGTGATCAACTGGCGAGTCCGGCCTGCTGAGCCGTTTAATCCGGCCCGCGACTGGATTCCAAAATTGTGAGGATCTAAAAGAAAATAGTGGTCCACACTAGGGCTGTGCAATTAATCGAAATCGAATCGCAATCGCGATTTGGAACGTTGTGATTAGCTAATCGCAAAAGGCTGCAATATGACATGTATATTATTTAACTTCCCACGCTCAGAGCAAATGCAGGACTGCCGTCTGTGTGACAGTCGTCTGGGTGTGACAGCCTTACTAGCCAATCGAGTGAGCACACTTTCATACCGCCCAATCAGAATTGCGCAACTGAACTATGCGAAACGCCCACAATAACGAACAGGAAAGCGCGAACGGCTGCATGAGGAGTGTCTTGCTAAAAAGCAGGGGCGTAGATTTAGCATGGGTGAAGGGGACGCGGAGGGGGACCAACTATTGAAATGTCCCCACCAATAATTTAATTCACTAAAAAAAAATCACGCTGTCAATATTAATCTAGACATGTTAACCTAGAAAGACTGTGCCTTTCCCTGCTGTCATGTGAGAGGCTGTAGCTGCGTTCAGAAAAGCAGCGCCAAAACAGCGCAGGTGAATTCCCCGTGCAAGAATGAGGTGTGTGAGGTCTGTGACACACACAGGTGAGGATGGCGGCAGCAAAAAAGGACATAAAGAGCTTTTTCAACGAAAAGTGTAAGTCACATAAACTCGAGTTCGCTACTGAATGAGTCCATCATGATAATGGCGTTAATGCTCGTGTTTTGTGCTTTAAAGCACAGTCTGTCGTTATAGCAGGCTGATAAAGTCTGTGTATAATATGCCCTGAAAACTAACTGCAGAATAAACAGTTAAAATCAAAAGTATATGATCCCTGCCTGCCAGTTCTCCTGGTCTCTCAGAGTAACAGGTGCAATTTTGGTTGAAAAAGTTTGTCAGAAAAACTAAAGCCTGTGCTCCATCTTATATTAATACTTACATATGAGACATGTTTCATTTGCACTACGGCTAAAATAAACGAAGTCTTTATTAAACTCTCTCTTTATGAGTTAATAAACATTCTTTTAACATTACACTGTCAGGCCTGTAGCCAGCTTATTGAATGGGTTATTTTTGCAGTTATTCGCCTGATTTTCTATTTAATTATGAGGTATAAATTTTACATTTTAGTGACATTTTAAGAACTAATTTTTGCTGCATTATCTTGTCGGATGGTTATCATAACCACACTTTTTGATGTACCAAAACATATTTTAAACCATTTAGTCAAATTGCTTATCACACTGTTTTACTATTTTAAGTGTTTATTTACAAATGTGCATTTTAACTGTAAGTTTAATATTACAGTTTTATAAAAATAATGAAAATTTATAATAAACAAATGAAAATATACTTTTAATATACAGATTTATTATCTTTCATTACACACACACATACACACACACACATATATAAGTACAATTTCAGAGATGTTTGCTAATATAAGTTAATATCTTTTAAGCTCCTTTTTTAACTAACACACTGCATTTAAGCAGTAAGAAGCTAAAATACAGATTATTGAATTATTGACTTGACTACAAAATTATATCGCAAATCAAATCGAAATCACAATATCTGTCAAAAAAAAAAATCGCAAAAGTACAAGAATTAAAAAGCATAAACATTAAACAATGTTAAGCCAAAATGAGATTTTTATTTGATTTTCTTCCTGGGGGTCCGGCCCCCAAGGAGACTGTCTCGTAAAATTCTGGCCCTCTGACAAATATAGTTGATGACCCCTGTCTTAGGTCTTTTCAATTGCAAAGCAAATGTAATTGAGTACATTGTATAAATACCTGAGGATTAATGTTTGTAATATTGAGTTATCAAGGTATAGGCGTATTCTGTACAGGTTTTGTATTTTTTAATTTATTAAAATTGGCGACGCAGTGGCGCAGGGTCAATTGGCGTCAGTTTGCATGTTCTCCCTGCGTTCGAGTGGGTTTCCTTCGGGTGCTCCGGTTTCCCCCACAGTCCAAAGACATGCGGTACAGGTCAATTGAGTAGGCTAAATTGTCTGTAGTGTATGAGTGTGAGGAGTGTGTGGATGTTTCCCAGAGATGGGTTGCGGCTGGAATCTGCTGCGTAAAAATGTGCTGGAAAAGTTGGCAGTTCATTCCGCTGTGGCAACCCCAGATTAATAAAGGGACTAAGCCGACAAGAAAATGAATGAATGAATTTATTGAAATTTTTTTTTTTTTTTTTTTTATTTACTTTTATTTTACTTCTAGCCGCAACCCAACACCGGGAAACACCCATACACACTTGCATTCACACACATACACTACGGACAATTTAGTTTTATTCAATTCATGCATGTCTTTGCATGTCTTTTGGACTGTGGTGTAAACTGGAGCACCCGGAGGAAACTCACGCAAGCACGGGAAGAATATGGGGTGGGAATAGTATTTGTTTAAATTTCTCTGTAAAATTACTTTGTTATATCTGTAAAAGTTTAATAAACAGATAAAAAAAAATAAAACAATACCCTGCTGAAAAATCCAGCTTAAACCAGCCTAAGCTGGTTGGCTGGTTTTAGCTGGTTGACCAGCCTGGTTTTAGAGGGGTTTTGGCCATTTCCAGCCTGGTCTTAGCTGGTCAGGCTGGAAAATAACCAGCTTAAACCAGCTAAAACCAGCTTGACCAGCCTGGTTTAAGCTGGACATAGCTGGTTTTGGCTGGTCAAGCTGGTTTTAGCTGGTCAACTCCCAGCCTGACCAGCTAAGACCAGGCTGGAAATGGCTGGAAACCAGCCTGGAAATGGCCAAAACCCCTCTAAAACCAGGCTGGTCGACCAGCTAAAACCAGCCAACCATCTTAGGCTGGTTTAAGCTGGATTTTTCAACAGGGTAAATATAGTTCCCTCAAAAACACTCAAAAATTACGTTTGCTGTTGGTTGAAACTACTTATTTAAAATGAGCTGAAACAACACAATTCTGAGTTTTTTGGGGGGCAACTTAATTGTTTTATGTTCAATCCACTGAAATTTGTAAAAACTAACAAGTTAACTTAATCCCTTCATGTTGTCTCAACACAAATGGATTGTATGGAAATATGTTCTTAATAAATCGCCAGTTTTAGTGATAGACGTCAGTGGAGAAACTGTTTAGGAATAAAGTAGCAACCTCCACTCAACACCAAGTAAACCAACTAATCTAATTCCCAGGAAAATATGAATAATTCATCTGCTACATATTAAATGAAAGTGCGCTGAACAGAATGGCCCGACTAATATTTCTGAACCCTCAGGTGCTGCAGCGGGTTTGTTTGGGTCAGACGGCGATCAGATGTCACACAGGGGCCTTTGTTTGGCCAGATGCCTGCGAGACGTGGAAAAGGACTTCCTGGATGTTATCAAAGTTGCACTATTCTCACCCTTCCCTTCACAAACAGTATCAAAACAACACGTATAGAGAAACCCCTCCCTGGAGCTCAGAAATAAATATACACATTTCATACATCATACAAACCCTCCTGACACGAATATGCTAATTATTAACTCATATGATTATAGAGCATATTTTCACCAACGCAATCTCACGGCAATTCGTAACTTTTTGATTTAGTGGCTAATTCGTATGAATTCGTACAATCTAATTTGTACAATTTAGTACAATTTGCTCATCCCCCAATGACGGTTGGGGTTAGGGGTGGGGTTGGGTGCCACGCCTCCTTTTTTATATCGTAAATTTTCGTACGACTGAACTCGTACGAATTCATTCGAATTAGCCACTAAACTGACAAAACGTAAAATGCTTACGTTTCCCCGTGAGATCAGGCTGGTGTCACTGTTAACTTACTAGAAACCTGTATGTGATACTTTAATAAATAAAGCACAATAATGCACAGCATGTTTGTGTGTTACGTCTTTAAAGACATATTTAAGTATCAAATTGTTAGCTTCACAACAGTCTGACTGCAAACTCTCAAGTTATACTTTATAAAAGTAAAAATATTTGCATGATTTTGTGGTATATGGGTTAACTAACACAGCTATTTTGGTCTCCAGACTGTTAGCTTTGCAACATGCTAACCATGATTATGCTAATTGCTAATAAACCACCTACATGGTATTTAAAAAGTCTTACGCTATTTAAAATAGCTATTAACATATGACATTTTTAGCTTCACAACACGGCAACTACAAACTAGTGACATTTCGATAACTGCAAAGATGCACATGTTTGTGTGCTATGTTTTTATGCTAATTGAAGTATCAAACTGTTCCGTATGCACCATGCTAACTACAATGCTAACAATGCTTTAAAAATTGTGAAAATACATAGCATATCTGTGTGATGCAATGCAGCGCGCTGACTACAGATTGAAATCTGATACTTTAATAATCACAAAAATACATAGCATATTTGTGTTACGTTTTTATGCCAAGAATTCAATTTGTAGATTCGCAACATGCTAACTATAATTTTTAATGTTCTATTTTAGGGCTATTTTAAAGTTTTAAAGTTTTTTTGCAGTATATATGGGTGTTATGTTTTAACATATGAAGTATACAATTTTAAGAATAAAATGGCTAGTTTTGCAACATGCTATCTAAAAACTTACAATAACTGCAAAAATTATTATTTTTTTTAACTCTTTAGCTATCAAATTGATATTTTCACAGCAGGCTAATCACATATAAATATGTAGTGTGTTGCAAAAACTATCAATTCAATAGCTAAAGAGCTAAAAGATATATTTGTGTGCTACATGTTTTTATGCCATGCTAAATACAGATTTGAACCTGATACTTTATTTCCCAGAGATGGGTTGCGGCTGGAAGGACATCCGCTGCGTAAAAATGTGCTGGATAAGTTGGCGGTTCATTCTGCTGTGGCGACCCCAGATTAATAAATTGACTAAGCCGACAAGAAAATGAATGAATGAATGAACCTGATACTTTAGTCAAATAAACACATTCTAGGCAAGTTTACTACAAACTTGTATGTCGTACATAATTTTTTACATAAAAATGATTCAGAATATCTGCATGCTACATTTTTACGTATAAAGTATACAATTTTTCCTTTTTTCAACATGCTAACTGTACACTCTTTCACAATTAATTTAGTTAATTCTGCAACTCGCTAAATACATATTTGTATGTGATACTTTAATAATCACAAAAAGACAGTATATTTGTATGCTACATTTTTAAGTAAAAGTTTTACGCAAATATTTTTCTTCGCAACATGCTAACTACAGATGTGCTACTTTAGTCAAATAAATACATTTCAGATACAAGTTTACTACAAAATCAGATGTAATACTTAAGCATAAAAATACACAAAACATTTGTGTGCTACATTTTACGTATAAAGTGTAAAAGTTTAAGTATACAGTTCTCCGTTTTGCAACATGCCTCGATATCGAAAAATCGATATGTTAATTCTGCAACTTGCTAAATACATGTTTATATGTGATACTTTAATAATTACAAAAATACATACATATTTGTATGCTACGTTTTTACAGCAAATGTTAAATCTTTAGCTTCGCAACATGCTAAATACAGATTTGTATATGATACTTTAGTCACTTAAATACAAAGTGCGAAAATAAATATTTGTGTGATACATTTTTAACACTTAAACTATCAATTTGTTAAATTCACAACATGCTAAATACATTTATATCTGACACTTTAATAATCAAAAAAATACATAGCATATTGGTATGCTACGTTTTTATGCCAAATCTCCAATTTTTAGCTTCGCAACATGCTAACTACAGATTTGTATGCACTATTTTAATCACAAATAGTGAGAAAATACATATTTGTGTGATATGTTTTTTAAACCATCTACTGATTAATTTCACAACAAGCTGACTACATATTTATGTGATATTTTTATCACAGTAATACATACCATATTTGTATGCTATGTTTTTTACGCCAAGTATAACATTTTTGGCTTTGCAACATCTTAACCACATGATTTGTGTATGATACTTTAGTCATAAAAAAATACAAAGTGTGAAAATACATACTTGTGCGATATGTTTTAAAAACACTTAAACTATCAATTTGTTAATTTCGCAATATGCTAAATACATATTTGTGATACGTTAATAATCACAAAAATACATAGCATATTGGTATGGTACGTTTTCACGCCAAGTATCCAGTTTTGCAACATGCTAAATACAGATTTGTATGTGCTATTTTAGTCACGAATATACATCCTGGACAAGTTCACTACAAACTTAAAAATGCACACAATATTTGTGTGCTTCGTTTTTACATATAAATTAGAACATTTTAAGTTTACAATTATTTGTTTTACAACATGCTAATTATAGACTCTTTTACAATGCTTTAAGAAGTGCAAAAATGCATATGTGTGATAGATTTTAACATTTAAACTATTGAATTGCTAGTTTCGCAATGCGCCAAATACATATTGAAATGTGATACTTTAATAATCACAGAAATACAGCATATAGGTATGCTACGTTTTTACGACAAATATTCAATTTTTTGCTTTGTAACATGCTAAGTAAAGATTTGTATGTGATACCTTAGTCACAGAAATACATTCTGGACAAGATTACTACATACTTAAGCATAAAAATACACAGCATATTTGTGTGATACGTTTGTGGGTATAAAGTACACAATTTTTTGTATACAATGTTTGTTTTGCAACATGCTAACTGTAGACTCTTTCACAATGCTTTAAGAAGTGCAAAAACACATATCGTGTGATAAGTTTTTTAACACAAACTATCAATTTGTTAATTTCACAACAAGCTAAATGCATATTTATATGTGATACTTTCATAATCAAAAAAATACAGCATATTGGTATGCTACGTTTTTACGCCAAATATGCAATTTTTAGTTTAGCAACATGCTAAATACATGATTTGTATATGATACTTTTGTCACTTAAATACAAGGTGCAAAAATACATATTTGTGTGATACGTTTTTTAACACTTAAACTATCAATTTGTTTATTTCGCAAAACGTTAAGTACATATTTATATGTGATACTTTAATAATCACAAAAATACATAGCATATTTGTTTTGTTTTTATGCCAAGTATAACATTTTTAACTAAGCAACATGCTAACTACAGACTTGTATGTGCTACTTAAGTCACAAAAATACTTTTTACTACAAACTCATTTGTCGTAGTTAAGCATAAAAATACACACAATATTTATGTGCTACATTTTTATGTATAATGTATAAAATTGTAAGTATACAGTTGTTCGTTTTATAACGTGATGTGTGTTTAGAACATAAAGTCTTTCACAATACTTGAGGAAGTGTGAAATACATATTTGTATGGTATGTTTTTTAACACTTAAACTATCAATTTCTTAATTTTGCAACACACTAAATAAATATTTATATGTGATACGTTAATAATTACAAAAATACTTAGCAATTTTGTATGCTACGTTTTTACGCCAAGTGTCGAAGTTTTTGATTCACAACATGCTAAGTACTTGTATGAACAATTTTAAGTATGCAATTGTTTGTTTTGCAACATGCTTTGTAACTATACACTCTTTCACAATGCTTTAACAAGTGCGAAAATACATTGCATTTTTTCGTGATATGTTTTTACTCCAAATACCCAGTTTTTAGCTTCGCAAGATGTTAACTACAGATTTGTATGTGCTATTTAGTCACAAAAATGTATTCTTGAACAAGTTTACTACGAACTCACAATAAGCACAAAAATACACAGCATATTATTGTGCAACATATTAGCACTTATTGAGGTATCCAACTTTCTAGCTTCGCAACAAGCTAACCACGAACTCTTAAATAATACTTTACTAAGCACAAACATACAAAACATATTCTCATCAGTCCACAAACACATCGCTCATACATGCAAACCCTCCCTTACATGACTACACACTCTCTAGGCAGCACGTAATTGCCCTTTGGCTTTTGTAGCTCATTGTCTTCCTGTGTTCCCAAGGAGGGACAGCTGGTGACAATGGAAGAGGGAGAGGAAGATAAAGAGAGGGGGTGGGTGATATAGACGGGTACGAACTCTCCTCCAGTCTGTGCGATCTGTCCCACTCCGCTGTGGTTTGCCGTCTTAACCAGATAACCAGTTATTATTTGTGTACCACTCAACCACAGACACCTGTCTCTAGTGAGACATCTGTCCCTCCAGTCATCTGGGTAAACCAGTCGCAGCTTTGGGCTTATTTAGACGCTGTCGTAGCTGTTAGCACGAGGCCTCTTTTGGAAAATTACAAGGAAGGAAAGGAGATGATTAAAGAGAGAGAAAGAGAGACACAGGTCTACGGACCTAATGAGCGCCCGAGGCCAGGATGTTGTGAATGTTGACTGCGTTCATCAGCTCCTCTAACAGTGGGACAAACACATTTATGTGCGGACTTTTAATCAGTGAGAGGCCAAGAATGGTGATGGACTTGTTTTGAATGATATATCTAGTATGCGAGTATACGAACGTTGGGTTTTAACACAGGAAATCACACCTGCAAAGCCGACACAACCTCTATGTTGCAAAATATTATGAGTGACCTCAGAACACAGCAATTTCAGGCGTCTTACAAAAGGTGTGATTCCTAATTTAAAGGGTTAGTTCATGCATACATAAAAACTATATTATTAATTACTCTCGGTCCAAACCCCTGAGACCTTTGTTCATTTTAGGAACACAAATGAAGATATTTTAGGTCAAATCTGAGAGGCGTACCAAGCATTACACATGAAAATGCGCAATATACTGACACTGAAAAGAAGAAATTGTTAAAAAAAAGGCGTTTTTTTGGCTTTATGAGCACACAAAAGTATTTTCGTAGCTTTATTATTGTCTGATTAAAGCAACTGCATATGGTCTGTTTTGAGGATTTGTTTGGTAATTTTCTGGAGTTTGAATGACTCGGGAACATTGCTGACTATGGAGGATGAGAGAGCTCTCTGATTTCATCTAAAATATCTTAATTTGTGTTCTAAAGATGATTGAAGGTCATCCGGGTGAGTAATTAATAACACAATTCACATTTTTGGGTGATTATCACTAGATTTTTTCCAAAGGATCAGCAGAGTTTGATGTTAACATGTTGCTAAATTAATGATGAGATACTTTATTAAATAAAATAATGTACGTTTTTCACTTTTTCAAGTACTGCATTGTTATATAGATGTCTATATTATATATAAATGCACACTGTTTTTACATCCATTTAGCTTAGCAAGGAAAATTAAGGTACGAGAGGTGCCACTGGGTTGGTACCTTTTCAAAAGGTAAACGTTTGTAACTAAAGGGTCCTTATTAGTACTTCAAGGGTACATACTAGTACCTAAAAAGTACAAATGTGTACCTCTTGAAAATTGTAGGTACTAATATACACCTTTGAGGTACCAATATGCACACTTTAAGTACAAATGTGCACCTTTTGAAAAGGTTCCACCCCAGTTACAGTTCTCGTACCTTTATTTCTGCTACATTTCTTTCTTTCAACATGCTAACTACAAACTCTTATGGTACTTTAAAAACTTTAAACTTTCTTGCTGAGCAATCTCCTCCTGACCGAAGCCTCGCCACTTAACGGTCAGTCTCACACAGATGCCATGTTTGTAGTTTATTATCACTTTTTACCCGTGTTTGTAGTTCTAATCTAATTCACATCCAAAGTGCAATGTATTGTGGGTAATATTAGCTGTTAGCGTACGCACAGATCTGCACCTTGAATTTCTACTGGAAACCGTAGACCATCCCAGTAGCTCTGAAATTCTCATTTTAACATACTATAATTTGGGACATACTAATTGTATTTTTGAATACTATTTAGGAATACTTATTTTGAATTTTTTTCTTAATGTGAACTTTTTTTACTAGCTAAAATGCCATTTAGCCTAGCAACATGCTAACTACAAAATCTTACATGAGACTTTAGAAAAATTACATGACATTAAAAAAACGTTGTTGTTAGCTTAGCCACATGCTAACTAAAACCTCTTATGCTGCATCCCAATTCACCTACCAAAACAATATCCTAAAAGTAGGCTCTTTTTTGGGTTAAGAAAATAAAAGAGTACGCAAGCTTTGGGACATAATACTTCCTCATTAATGGACCATTATGTTGCTTAGTTATATGTCCTGTCCATCATCTTGTCACGTCATCCACTTTTCAAAACAGACCATATGCTTTCAGCGCTTCAATCAGACAATAATAAAGCTACACAAATACTTTTGACTGCACATAAAGCAAAAACAACAACTTTATTCAAAGTTTCTTCTCTTCAGTGTCAGTATATTGTGCATGTTCATGTGTAATGTTTGGTGCGCCTCTATGATTTGATCTTAATTTGTATTCATCATACACTTTTCTTTCACTTTTCATTTCCTACCATACTAAAGTAGCAGCAGCATCTGCCATTCGTGAGTCTTTCTTGCAGAGAACCCTGCTGAAAAATCCAGCTTAAACCAGCCTAAGATGGTTGGCTGGTTTTAGCTGGTCGACCAGCCTGGTTTTAGAGGGGGTTTGGCCATTTCCAGGGTGGTTTCCAGCCATTTCCAGCCTGGTCTTAGCTGGTCAGGCTGGGAGTTGACCAGCTAAAACCAGCTTGACCAGCCAAAACCAGCTATGTCAAGCTTAAACCAGGCTGGTCAAGCTGGTTTTAGCTGGTTTAAACTGGTCATTTTCCAGCCTGACCAGCTAAGACCACACTGGAAATGGCTCAAAACCAGCCTGTAAATGGCCCAAACCCCTCTAAAACCAGGCTGGTTTACCAGCTAAAACCAGCCAACCAGCTTAGGCTGGTTTAAGCTGTTTTTTTTTTTCAGCAGGGAAATCTCCTATTTCGTAATTATATGTCATTCAATCATCTTTATCGAAGCCTCGCCACTTAACGGTCAGTCTCACACAGATGCCATGTTTGTAGTTTATTAACACTTTTTACTCGTGTTTGTAGTTCTAATCTAATTCACATCCAAAGTGCAATGTATTGTGGGTAATATTAGCTGTTAGCGTACGCACAGATCTGCACCTTGAATTTCTACTGGAAACCGTAGACCATCCCAGTAGCTCTGAAATTCTCATTTCAACAGAGCCTACTATGATTTGGGACATAATAATTGTATTTTTGAATACTATTTAGAAATACTTAATTAGAATTTTTTTGTAAACAAAATAACTTTGCTAAATGCCATTTAGCCTAGCAACATGCTAACTACAAAATCTTACATGACATTAAAAAACTATGTTGTTAGCTTAGCCACATGCTAACTAAAACCTCTTATGCTGCATCCCAATTCACCTACCAATACTACAGTTGCAATCAGAATTATTGAACCCCCTTTGATTTTTTTTCTTTTTTAAATATTTCCCAAATGATGTTCAACAGAACAAGGAAATTTTCACAGTATGTCTGATAATATTTTTTCTTCTGGAGAAAGTCTTATTTGTTTTATTTCGGCTAGAATCAAAGCAGTTTTTAATTTTTTAAAACCCATTTTAAGGTCAAAATTATTTGCCCCTTTAAGCTATATATTTTTTCAATAGTCTACAGAACAAACCATCATTATACAATAACTTGCCTAATTACCCTAACCTGCCTAGTTGACCTAATTAACCTAGTTAAGCCTTTAAATGTCACTTTAAGCTGTATAGAAGTGTCTTGAAAAATATCTAGTAAAATATTATTTACTGTCATCATGGCAAAGATAAAATAAATTAGTTATTAGAGATGAGTTATTAAAACTATTATGTTTAGAAATGTGTTGAAAAAATTTTCTCTCCGTTAAACAGAAATTGGGGAAAAAAATAAACAGGGGGGCTAATAAATCAGGGGTTTGAATAATTCTGATTGCAACTGTATATCTTTAAAGTATGCAATTATTTGGTTAAGAAAATAGAAGAGTGCACAAGCTTTGGAATATACGACTTTCTTATTAGCGGACCATTATGTTGCTTAGTTATATGTCCTGTCCATCATCTTGTCACATCATCCACTTTTCAAAACAGACCATATGCTTTCAGCGCTTCAATCAGACAATAATAAAGCTACGCAAATACTTTTGTGTGCACATAAAGCAAAAACAACAACTTTATTCAAAGTTTCTTCTCTTCAGTGTCAGTATATTGTGCACGTTCATGTGTAATGTTTGGTGCGCCTCTATGATTTGACCTTATATATCTTAATTTGTGTTTAGCATCCACTATTCTTTCACTTTTAATTTCCTACCATACTGAAGTAGCAGCAGCATCTGCCATTCGAGAGTCTTTCTTGCCAAGAAATCTCCTTATGTGTAGTTATATATTATTTAAATCCTTTTAATCACCATTACCAAAACCTCTCCACTTAACGGTCAGTCTCATGCAGACGCCATGTTTGTAGTTTATTAACACTTTTTACACATGTTTGTAGTTCTAATCTATAGGTGAGTCTCAAATCGCATACTTGTGCACTATTCTACGCCATTTTGTAGTATAAATAGTGTAACTAGTGCGTTTACACTGAAAACTCTAAAACGAATAAGTGCACTTTAAATACATGGATGATGCACTTATTTAACCGGTAAAATGAAGTGTGATATGATGGACAATTCACGCACTTAATGGCCGCAGTTTTGCTCGCATATCGGAAGAGGCGGAGCTTTCGGCCGCTCATGTTGGATTTCTTCATTTATTTTATATTGTGAAAGCAAAATTCTCCTACAAGAGTGATTATACCACCTCCCGATGGTGAATGCAGTTATATTCATGGCAGGTATTATTTGGTAGTTTGGTCATTTATTTCGCTTATTTGGCAACCGTCAAACGTCATCTGGGAAACGGTTTGAATTTCCGTTTTATAAAAAAACGTTAGTGTTACATTTGAGATGACACTACATACATATACTATATTCAATTCAATTCATCTTTATTTGTGTAGCTCTTTTACAATGTAGATTGTGTCAAAGCAACTTGACATAGAAGATTATACTATACTATTAACTATACTGTTGAGTGTGTAAGTGCATACTGTAAGTACATAGTGCATAAGTGCATAGTGTATAGTGTGCCATTTGGGACACAGCTTAATTTACATCCAAAGTGAAATAGTTTCCAGTATAAATTCAAAGTGCGGATCTGTGCATACGCTAACAGCTAAAATTACCCACAATACATTGCACTATGGATGTGAATTTAGCTGCGTCCCAAATGGCACACTATACACTGTGCACTTATGTATTTTCGAAAACTATTTAGGATGGATAGTATGCAAATTGGGATGTAGCATTACACTTTAATAGTTTATCTTTATTCAAATGTTTCGATTGGGCGACACGGTGGCTTAGTGGTTAGCACTGCCACCGTAAGAAGGTCGCTGCAAGGTCACAGCAAGAAGGTCGCTGATTCGAGTCCCAGCTGGGTCAGTTGGCATTTCTGTGTGGAGTTTGCATGTTCTTACTGCGTTCATGTGAGTTTCCTTCAGGTGCTCCGGTTTCCCCCACAGTTGAAAGACATGTGGTATAGGTGAATTGAATAAACTAAATTGGCCGTAGTGTACAGTATGTGTGTGAATGAGAGTGTATAGGTGTTTCCCAGTACTGGGTTGCTACTGGAAGGGCATCCGCTGTGTAAAACATATGCTGGACAAGTTGGCGGTTCATTCTGCTGTGGCAACCCCTGCTAAATAAAGGGACTAAGCCGAAGGAAAATAAATGAACAAATGAATGTTTGTATTATGTTAGCAACATGCTAATGACAAAATCTTATGCAATTCTTCAAAAAGCCTAATTATTCACAGGATTTTTATATACTATATTTTTGTACCCGTTTCATCGTTAACTTAACATGCTAACTACAAACTATACTTTAATGAACCTAGTGTGACACTATTTGTTAACCTGTCTTGTTGTTAGCTTAGCAACATGCTAATAGCAAACTCTTCTGAAATCAGCTTGGAGTCCATTTAATGCAGTACACCCCTGCTGAAAAATCCAGCTTAAACCAGTCTAACCTGGTTGGCTGGTTTTAGCTGGTCGACCAGCCTGGTTTTAGAGGGGTTTTGGCCATTTTCAGGCTGGTTTCCAGCCATTTCCAGCCTGGTCTTAGCTGGTCAGGCTGGGAGTTGACCAGCTAAAACCAAGTTGGTTTAAGCTGGACATAGCTGGTTTTGGCTGGTCAAGCTGGTTTTAGCTGGTAAACTCCCAGCCTGACCAGCTAAGACTAGGCTGGAAATGGCTGGAAACCAGCCTGGAAATGGCCAAAACCCCTCTAAAACCAGGCTGGTCGACCAGTTAAAACCAGCCAACCAGCTTAGGCTGGTTTAAGCTGGATTTTTCAGCAAGGACGGAGATGCAGACCTGTCATTACTAAGCAAGTCTCAGCCTGTGTAGGGAGCAGACAGTGATGACGATTTTGGATCAAAGCTAAATATGGAGAAGCAGAAGATTTTTTTTTTTTTTAGAGAAGCAGAAGATGTAACTCTTGTCACCTCACAGCTGCCTCTCTCACGCTTTTGCTACAGAGCGGTTTTCTGTTCCCATGAGTTCGCTGGCTGTTTAGTTTTTCGGTTTGTTATTGCTGCATTTCAACACCCTCACAGTCTGATGTCACTCCGTGTGTCGCAATTGTCTGCTGATTTTATTCGTTATGGGTGTTTAAATGTGATCTTCAGGTCTGACTCAGCTGCCGTGCCATGTGACAGCAGTGGTGAATGATTTAGCTTGCGTGTGGTCAACAATTGGAAGTTTTTGTGGAAGTCGATGACAAAAATATGCATACTCACGCACAATGCTATCAGAATCTGGGGCAGCATTTTCTTTATTGTGTTACTGGTGTTTTGCTGATGTAGGCATCAATACTATTGTTCATAGTTTGGGGTTTTTAGTATTACACTTTGGTGCATGACTTGTTGTCCCACACAGTTTGTGCAACAAACATGAATAATGCATCAGTTTGTGACGAGAAGGTAGTAACTGAGATGTTCGGAGTGTGCATGTGTATGCATTACTTATATATAAGTACACAATGTGTTTATAAGTGCACAATGTGCATTGGCAAAAAGTCACATTTGCTTGGTAACAACTTAGCAATGCTTTAGCAACACCATAGCAACTGGATAGCATCATACTAAAATGCATGTCATGATTTTGCCAAGTACGATGTGGTCTTGTAAACATCATTTGTGTTCGAAAATGTAATCCATACCCATAACAATCTTGTAGAAGTGCATAAACCTAACTGTAAGCCTAAACTTAACATAAATGATAAACTTATCCCTTAATTCTGATTGGCTGATTGGAATGTTGGTCCAGGATCAACATAGATGTTAATCCAGATACAAATACACCCACAGCAATTAGATAACCTTTGGAGTGTGATTAGACCAGTGACAACGCAACACCAACCACAATTAAGCATGTGCAAAGCAGTCAGAAAATCCTAGATATCACTTAAAACACTGCAGAAACCATACAGCAACATGCTAAAACAATTATAGTAACTAGTAACCAATATAGTAACTGCATTTCAACTTGGGAGAAAACATCCAGAACCTAGCAACTACATGAAACACTCAAGCCGCTGTATAGCAACATGCTAAAACCAGTTAAAAAACTCAGCAACTGCATATGCAAAAAAAACACCCAACATACCTGAGCAATTGCATGTCAATGTGCAAACATCATCCAGAAAATGCTAGCAACCCCTCAAAACACCCAATTAGTTTACATAGCAACCTTAAAACACT
Source organism: Danio kyathit (assembly GCA_903798195.1). NCBI lineage: Eukaryota > Metazoa > Chordata > Actinopteri > Cypriniformes > Danionidae > Danio > Danio kyathit. Next base: position 36,062,440 of record LR812540.1, read on the forward strand.
AAAATATTGTAGCAACCGCATAGCAACATGCTTAAATCGCCCAGGACATACTAGCAACCACTCAAATCATCGGATCAAATAGCAACATGCCAACACTGTCACGGTTGTGGATCTATCTGTTCTTCTTGTATGTGTGTGTGGGAAGTGGGTGTGTTTGTTTGGGTATATCTTCAACCCAAGGTGTGTGTGTGTGTGTTTACATTCATCAGCTGGGTTATCACGTGTCTTGTTACCACTCATCTCACTCAGCTGTTTTCCATCAATCACAGCTGTTGCGCATTACCCCGCGCCTTTATATGTTCAGTGTTTGTAGATAGCGTTTGTCAGTCCGTTGTTTGTTCACCTCTGTGTCTGCTTCCTGTTAGGCACTCTCGCTAAATCCGCTGGTGGTGAATCGTCATAAGTCTGTAATATTTAGACTTTATGCACGTCTCCGTTTCATTAAAGTTGTTGCAACTGCCTGCACTGATGACAACCATATCAGTGAGGAATCTGCATATCACCCCGGATCTGCTGCTCTGATTAACTATTGCCGCTGATATCCGTGAGAGACTTCACTCCGGATCTGTTTCTCGGATGAACTATTACCGCTGGTAAGAGTGTCGGTTTTTTGAGAGTTCTTAGCACTAACCTCCCCTTCCCTCGATATCTGGTAAGATATCAGTGAGAGACTTCACTACGGATCTGTTTCTCGGATGAACTATTATCGCTGTTTAATGTGTTGGATTCCTTGAGAGGAGCACCTTTGCTCTACACAATTCCTCTATATATGGTGAGATCAATACCAGTTGTGACTCTTGTTATCTCTATTAATAAATCATCTTGCATTCACTTGCATTTGGGTCTCCTGTGTATATTTGTGACAAACAACAGTCAGAACACCTAAGCAACGTCAGTGAGCCAAACAACCAAGAATATCATAACAACTACTCAAAACACACAAGTAATTTACATAGCAACATGCTAAAACACTAAAACTTCATAGCATAGTAACTTGCTGAAACCACTCAGAACATCCTAGAAACTGCATAGCAACATGCTTAAACCACCCAGAACATCCTGGTAACCACTCAAAACACTCGATCAAATAGCAACATGCTAAAACTAGTCAGAACATCTAAGCAACGTCAGTGAGCCAAGCCACCAAGAATATCATAGCAACTACTCAAAACACACAATTAATTTACATTGTTACTATGCATAGCAACTGCATAGTAACAAGCTTAAACCACCCAGAACACCCTAGAAATTACATAGCAACATGCTTAAACTACCCAGAACATCCTAGCAACCACTGACAACACCGGATAAAATAGCAACATGAGACAAGCCACCAAGAATATCATAACAACTACTCAAAACACACAATTAATTTACATAGCAACATGCTAAAACAGTAAACATCGTAGCAACTGCATAGTAACATGTTTAAACCACCCAGAACATCCTACAAACTGCATAGCAACATGCTTAAAACACCACACAAAACATCTTAGGAACCACTCAAAACACTCGATCCAATAGTAACATGTCAACACCAGTCAGAACACCTAAGCAACTTCATGTCAGTGAGCCAAGCCACCAAGAATATCATAGCAACTACTCAAAACGCCATATTAATTTGCATAGCAACGTGCTAAAACACTAAAACTTAGTAGCAACTGCATAGTAACGTTTAAACTACCCAGAACATCCTAGCAACCACTGACAACACCGGATAAAATAGCAACATGAGTCAAGCCACCAAGAATATCATAACAACTACACATAACACCCAATTAATTTACATAGCAACATGCTAAAACAGTAAACATCGTAGCAACTGCATAGTAACATGTTTAAACCACCCAGAACATCCTACAAACTGCATAGCAACATGCTTAAAACACCACACAAAACATCTTAGGAACCACTCAAAACCCTCGTTTCAATAGCAACATGTCAACACCAGTCAGAACACCTAAGCAACTTCATGCCAATGAGCCAAGCCACCAAGAATATCATAGCAACTACTCAAAACGCCATATTAATTGGCATAGCAACATGCTAAAACACTAAAACTTCGTAGCAACTGCATAGTAACGTTTAAACTACCCAGAACATCCTAGCAACCACTGACAACACCCGATAAAATAGCAACATGAGACAAGCCACCAAGAATATCATAACAACTACTCAAAACACCCAATTAATTTACATAGCAACATGCTATAACAGTAAACATCGTAGCAACTGCATAGTAACATGTTTAAACCACCCAGAACATCCTACAAACTGCATAGCAACATGCTTAAAACACCACACAAAACATCTTAGGAACCACTCAAAACCCTCGATCCAATAGCAACATGCCAACACCAGTCAGAACACCTAAGCAACTTCATGTCAGTGAGCCAAGCCACCAAGAATATCATAGCAACTACTCAAAACGCCATATTAATTTGCATAGCAACATGCTAAAACACTAAAACTTCGTAGCAACTGCATAGTAACGTTTAAACTACCCAGAACATCCTAGCAACCACTGACAACACCGGATAAAATAGCAACATGAGACAAGCCACCAAGAATATCATAACAACTACTCAAAACACCCAATTAATTTACATAGCAACATGCTAAAACAGTAAACATCGTAGCAACTGCATAGTAACATGTTTAAACCACCCAGAACATCCTACAAACTGCATAGCAACATGCTTAAAACACTACACAAAACATCTTAGGAACCACTCAAAACCCTTGAGCCAATAGCAACATGCCAACACCAGTCAGAACACCTAAGCAACTTCATGTCAGTGAGCCAAGCCACCAAGAATATCATAGCAACTACTCAAAACGCCATATTAATTTGCATAGCAACATGCTAAAACACTAAAACTTCGTAGCAACTGCATAGTAACGTTTAAACTACCCAGAACATCCTAGCAACCACTGACAACACCGGATAAAATAGCAACATGAGTCAAGCCACCAAGAATATCATAACAACTACTCAAAACACCCAATTAATTTACATAGCAACATGCTAAAACAGTAAACATCGTAGCAACTGCATAGTAACATGTTTAAACCACCCAGAACATCCTACAAACTGCATAGCAACATGCTTAAAACACCACACAAAACATCTTAGGAACCACTCAAAACCCTCGATCCAATAGCAACATGCCAACACCAGTCAGAACACCTAAGCAACTTCATGTCAGTGAGCCAAGCCACCAAGAATATCATAGCAACTACTCAAAACGCCATATTAATTTGCATAGCAACATGCTAAAACACTAAAACTTCGTAGCAACTGCATAGTAACGTTTAAACTACCCAGAACATCCTAGCAACCACTGACAACACCCGATAAAATAGCAACATGAGACAAGCAAGAATATCATAACAACTACACAAAACACACAATTAATTTACATAGCAACATGCTAAAACACTAAAACTTAATAGCAACTGCATAGTAACATGTTTAAACTACCTAGAACATCCTAGAAACTGCATAGCAACATGCTTAAACTACTCAGAACATCCTGGTAACCACTCAAAACACTCAATTAAATAGCAACATGCTAACACTAGTCAGAACACCTAAGCAATGTCAGTGAGCCAAGCCACCAAGAATATCATAGCAACTACTCAAAACGCCATATTAATTTGCATAGCAACATGCTAAAACACTAAAACTTTGTAGCAACTGCATAGTAACGTTTAAACTACCCAGAACATCCTAGCAACCACTGACAACACCCGATAAAATATCAACATGAGACAAGCAAGAATATCATAACAACCACTCAAAACACACAATTAATTTACATAGCAACATGCTAAAACACTAAAACTTAATAGCAACTGCATAGTAACATGTTTAAACTACCTAGAACATCCTAGAAACTGCATAGCAACATGCTTAAACTTCTCAGAACATCCTGGTAACCACTCAAAACACTTAATTAAATAGCAACATGCTAACGCTAGTCAGAACACCTAAGCAATGTCAGTGAGCCAAGCCACCAGAAATATCATAGCAACTACTCAAAACACCCAATTAATTGCATGGTAACATGAAAACCACTTTAAACACCTTAGCAACTACACAACCCCCCCCCCCCCCCCCCCCCCCCCCCTCCCTCCCGCCCACACACACACACACACACACACACACACACACACACACACACACACACACACACACACAAAGTATACACAACAAAACCCCCCAGAACACCCAACTAACTGCATATCAGAATGCAAAAAACACACAGAAAACTCTAGTAACCACTCCAAAACCACCCAGAACATCCAACATGACACCTTACAACCACAAGGAAACATCCTCTTACATACATGTTGTTAAAATAAATGTATTTCTTCTTAGTATTTGCATTCTAGAGGTTTGTGGGTTAAAAAAAACATAAATTGTGCCAAACATTAAAGAGTTCAGGCTTGAGATGGAACCAAAGAATAGGAACCAGAGAAAAGGTTCATAAAACATAAGTACCACCCAAAGGGTAACATCATTCAAATGATTAGGTGACACAGAATTAGCCCCAAACCCTGGCCTTTGAAAGGCCTACATCAGTGTTCCCAGGTCCTAAATTTGCTCTGACACATGGAGTAAATCCCACTCCTTTAGTATGATGGCTGTTGGTTGTGATTGTAAGAGAGACCCTCAGTTTGAAAGAAATGGCCATTATTCTCATTCGCACGGATCAGAGGCCAGCACTGCCCCAGAGCAACAAGAACCTCATCATTTGGTGCCCTGACCCCGCCTACAGCTCATCTCCCTGACGTTTTAAACACCCTAATTTAATGCCTCCCACTCACAAGGACATTTCTATCCCCCCAACCCCTAGTCACAGGCGCCCAAAGCTTTCACTGTCGTATCATGCTAGTAGTGGCCATAGGGACTAAACTCTAAAGTTTTCAATTGGTGGTTTGACATCGACTTTGACCAAGCTGCTCGAACAGCAGTCAAATTCTCGAACAGTCATTTACATGGACGTGGCTTCAGACAACACACACATATTCCTTCACCCGTCTGATTAATGCCGCCAGCCCTGGGGTTTAATCCCAAAATCAATCTCCACTCCAGGGCTTCCGCTCGCCTCACCATGGCATTGACAGACAATATGGTCGAAAAGAGAGCGAGAGCGAGAGAGATCATCCGTCTGTAAAGTAGGTCTTCCATTCAAACCAGCTCACCCTTATTCTTCCCATTCATGGCTTTGGGGACGGCTGTTTAGGCCAGACAATGCCTGGTGGTTTGCTGGGATCTGAAAGGCCCGTGCAAACCCTGGCAGAGGTCTGTCGTCTGGGCCAGATTGAAGAGAGACACTGGGGTACCTCTTGCTGAGGAACATCTGGACGTCATGCGCATCTATTCATCCACTTAACGGCAGAATAGAGATTTCACGAGTATTGTGGGGATCTCTTTGGTAAGAGGACATGAACTTAAAAGCTTAAAAATTTACATGTTTTTGTATGTCTGCGTTTGAAGGTTAATGCAAATTTAAGACGACGCCATGTAAACTTTGGATTATCTGAAGATAAGGTTCTTCAGGGACACAAGGTTTAGGTTCAATAGTAAATCCAACCTGGTAAAAACAATATTCACAAGTCTTAAATTTGATCTCATTTGTATTTTAATTATTTCCCTAGTAGTTTCTAGTTAAAAGACACCGCGTTTACATTAGACATCAAGCAGCAAATTTAGACAATCTTGGCATCAACAAAAATAGAACTGTTTTATCAATCATTTTAAAAATGGACTAAAATTGATAAGCATGACAATATGGTTATTTACATAAGCTTTGTTTTCCCTGTTGTTCTCAACCCTTTTTTGGGTCACAACCTGCTAGTTCTGCCATAGTCAGCAACGAGATTAAAAGAAGCACAAATGGAGATTTGGCCTTGCTTCTTTGGCCTTTGGCTTGCCATGCTTCTCAGAATTTAAACTCAAGAGTTGCAAACAATGTCTTAAACGTTTATACCAAATGTTCCTACCAAGGTACCAAATCCACAACCACATTTTTGATCAAATGCTATACCAGGTACATTTATAACTCCAACTGCATGTCAGTAAATCTTATTTGTCTATCTATATTTCCCCTGAGAAATTACAGGAGAAACATCTGAGACAAAGTCTCCTGAGTTATAAAATAGCAACTTCTTTCTCTCTGGCAACATCAGTAGGAAAAACCTGATCTTCATATCACACCACAAAGGCTTCAAAAACTCTATGAACACAATAACTATAATCTGGGTGACCAATTCCATTACTGCTATCTCTGTCTCACAGATCCACTGTCATATTGTCCCAAGAGGACAGAGGGGGTAGAAAAAGACTGACAGAAAGTAGGAAAGAAAGGGGGATAAAAGTTGATATTTCACAGAGAAAGGATCAGCACAGCAGTGGGTTCAGGGCAGGTTCTGTTGAGGAGCGATTAGTTCCTTTAGGTCCATGTTGAGCTGATGTTTTACTGCTCAGTAAGTCATTTTTCTTCATTCCAGTTGGAATTATGGACCCCTGCCCCCTTCTTTAAAGCTAGATGTGTGTGTTTGCAGGAGGTGGTGGAGCCTTGTCCCCTGCCCCAGACAATGGGTGCAGATGGCCTTCAGGGTGGGGTGAGTGCGAGGTGGGTAAAGACAGACATCTGCAAGAAAGAGAGGGAGAGAGAGTATGGCGTTTCATTTCGGAAACCTTACTGCATGCTTTGAGTAGGAGGAATTGGACAGGTTTCTAACTATCAACCATGAAGGTTACTTGTATGTCCGCATAATCCAGTGTTGTTTTCAGTCATTTACTCACCCTCATGTCATTCCATGCTAGTGTGGTTTCTTTTTCAACCAAAAAGAAGATAACTTGCTTTCCTGAAACTAAGGATTATTCATACTCTCAGCCACTCAAAGAGGACATAAAATAACCTAAAAGTAGTCTGTAACATTTTTGTGATTTGTCGTGGTAAAGTCAGCAAGAAATCAAAATTGACTCATATTATTTTTAGACGTGGTTGCTATAAACTATGCATCTGAGTGCTTCATTATTTTGTAAAAATTTATTTGCCCTTATAATCTTTAATCAAATACCATAACCTTCCCTTCCCCCAAGAAACTACGTCACTTGTGGTCACATGGAATGGCTTTAGGGTGGGGCTATCAGTGTGTGTCATTTCTGTCTTGCCTTTGCAGGATACAGTTATTCAAACGAGTACGATTCCATCTGTAAAAATTTAGTTCCTCATTTATGCTATCATCATCATCATCATCATCATCATCATCATCATCATCAGGCAGCTGAAAACATTCTGCACCAGACGGTGCAGACGGTACTTCTGGTGGACAGTAAAATCCTCCACAACAAACTACCATTCAAATCTACTTCCATTTTGTTCTAACAATCCAATCAGTTTCCAAATCATAAAATCACGCACCACCTTTTTTCTAATATCAGAAACTGTTTAAATCAGATATATGTCACTAATGGGGAAAAAAGAACAAACCTCACTTTCGTTTCATGCAGACTTTAATCTCTGTACTAGCAAGTAGGTCAGTTTGGGTAAACCAAGTGTGGCTGAGTCAATGTTCTCTGTCCTTGTTTCCCTATATCTGGCCTATCTGTACCTCCCATGCTCTTGAACAGATTGGATTGTTTTTGTTAAATCAAAGACCATGTGTTCTTGAGGACGTGATAACTCTTGACCCCTGCTGCAAGTGTCAGTGTGGTTTGGGCTGCAAAGCTGACACGCACTGTCAAGCAGAGCCATCTTGTCCTTGTCCATCTCACCAACATGTCAACCCTGCTAACAAACAACATGACAAAACTAGAACTTGACGGTTATAATCAACAAAGCAAAGCCGAGCACTTGCTGACAGATTTGTTTATAATGGGAGCTTTTCAGTTTAGACACGCCATGTCACTTGCAGTAAATTCATCTGTCACTTTGTAGATCAAATTGGACCGTTGCCAATCTGGGCAAGTCGAGTCCCTCAAATAAACAACAAAAGATGAAGGAAATAAGAGTAAGAGTATGTTAAGCAACTGTTTTAATAATTTCACTTCTTACAAAGGTAAAGAATTTAAATACTACAATGTTTACTGCTGGCAAATCCAGTTTGAACTTGTAGCTGTGTTTCAGAATAGCCATAGAATAGCCCTTTGTGTTTAATTGGTGTACCAATTATTAGGCCACTGTTTACACCTGCTCATAAGTGGACTGTGATAAATACAGGCGTAAATAGGATAAATACTACTAAAATTGTATATTTCCTTTACCTGCATTTACTTTTAGGTCACATACAGGGGCGTCGTAAGTTGGAAAGGAAAATGTAGTAAAGGGGAACAAAGTACATAGGACCTAGAGTCTTGAAGGGAGTATTAGGGGGACCGGGAATGCTATGATTACAAAAGGAGACCCCCTTCCCCCACCCGGAATGGGATCTTTATAGGGGGATTGAGGGGGTCTGTTATCCATGATATCCATGACAGTCCAAGATGGTCTACCATCTTATCATCAACTTGGACCAGCAAGAAACGGACTACCATCTGGTCTAATAAGGTACAAACAGGCTTGGACAAGTTAAATGCCAACACTGATCACCAAAGCACCAGCTACCTTTTGCCTTTCCAGCTGCAACCCAGTACTGGGAAACACCCACACACTCTCACATTCACACATACTGTACACTACGGCCAATTTAGTTTTTCCATTCTACTATATCGTATGTCTTTGGACTGTGAGGGAAACCCATGCAAACACTGGGAGAACATGCAAACTCCACACAGAAACACCAACTGACCAAGCCTAGGCTCGAACCAGCGACCTTCTTGCAGTGAGTTGACAGTGTCAACCACTGAGCCACCATGCTGCCCCTGAATGTAAATTTGACGTGACAAAGTCTATTCAGTACAGCCTTATATGAACAATCAGAATGACTGCAATGGCCAATGGTGGTAATCAAATTCTGGAAGTTCCAATGTTAAGCTGGATATTCCAGGATGGTTACTGGCTTCCAAAACCATGAATTAAAGATATTCTCTAATTCTATGAGTTATTCTTGATGTACATTGTAAAATCCTGAAATAAACGCATGTGAGAACCACTGATCTACTGACATAAATATCCACGTACAGTTTCTAGGAAACCTTAGAGCAGAGTCGTGTTACTGACCAGTGGTTGTTTTTCTCCCTTGGACAAAAACACAATGGCATCAGTGTGACCTACTGCTCGATATAGTTGCCCTGAGACTGATGCATTACATGCACACAATGGGCTTATCTCACAAGGAGGCCAGTGTGTGTGTGCATTATGACACAGGGTCGTCCCGGATTAGACGGTCGATCGGTCCTGGTTGTGCATGCTTAGATAGCCTGAGAGTTCGAAGAACAGGGTGGCTCTCACAGTATTGCGTTACAGGAAAGAGAGAACCAACAGGTACAAAATGAACCTTAATATGATCTCACGCTTTCCCCTCCCCTCTTTCTCTCTCTCTTCGCTCCCCTCCCTCCATTCTTGGCAGTCAGCCATCACACGGGAGACACATTTGCACGACTCCCTCCTTTTTTATTTTCTCCCCTCATCTCTGTTCCCGAAGCATCCTGGCTGGTAAAGGGAGAAAGAGATGCAGCCGGATATTGGCGGTGTTGTTTCTGTGCCTTAATCCCTTTTTAATATCAGATTTAGGAAGGAGGGACCGACGGAGACGGAGCCAGATCCCTGCACCGAGTTTGGCCTCCTGGAGTCTTGCTGCAAAGTCATTGCGTCTAAACACAATCCCCTTCAGATAGTCATAGCGGCCTGTCCTCATTTAGAGGGTTGATGGGAGCGTGTTTATCATCGTACTGCTGACATGGCTTGGATCTCTTTGGCTTCAATTCAAGAAGCTTCTGTTCTCTCTGAAACAGGCTCGGATTGAGGCCAGTTACAGTCTGACTGGTGCTAATTTTAGTCTCGGCTTAACTGGAATTGCGGTATAATGCATTTGCACTTGCACACTTGACGTCTAATTATAATCCAAAGGTGTTTTTTTTTTTTTTTTATAAATAAGCGTTATGAAGTGGATCATTCTGGCACTAGCTTTGGTAACACTTTACAGTAAGAGTACATGAATAATTATGTACTAATATGTAAATTAAACATTACTTTATTGCATGCTCTAATCAAACTTTAACTACTAGTTCATGTGTGAATATTGGCTAGCTTAATTACTTGTTAGTACATGTTTGTTAAATGTATCAATTAACACTTTAGTTTAGACTAAATGTAACTAAAATAAACTCATCCTGTTAATGTATTTTGTGTCATGACTTTACTTGGAGGGACACATTATCATTAACTCATTCTTAACTACTCATGAACTCCTGTTTAAACTGTTCATTTTGATGTAGACACACTTTTCTATTGTTTTTAATGTAAACATGCACTAGACCAGGGGTGTCAAAGTCAATTCCTGGAGGGCCAGAGCCCTGCAGTTTAGTTCCAGCCCTGCTTCAACACACCTATCTGTAGGTATCAAACAAGCCTAAAGCACTTAATTAGTTTGATCAGGTGTGTTTAATTGGGGTTGGAACTAAACTGTGCAGAGCTCCGGCCCTTCAGGAACTGGCTTTGATACATGTGCACTAGACCATTATGTTTAAACAGTAGTTCTTGGGCAGGGGTGTCAAACTCAGATCCTGGAGGGCCGCAGCCCTGCACAGTTTAGTTCCAACTCTGCTTCAACACACTTACCTGCAGGTTTCAAACAAGCCTGAAGGACTCAATTAGTTTGATCAGGTGTGATTAATTAGGGTTGGAACTAAACTGAGCAAAGCTCCGGCCCTCCAGGAACTGAGTTTGACACCTGTGTTCTTGGGTATAGCACTAAATCTGCATTAATAAACAAATGTTGCAAAACACATGCTAAATTCTTAGGCCCAATCAAAATTCTACCCCTTAGCACTTCTCTCTTCACATGAACTCGCAAAACGAAGGGTAGGGGTGTCCCAATTCTCTTTAGCTTGAAGGCGTAGGGCTAAGGGGAAGGGCTAGATAGCCCTTGAAACTGAGGTTTTCCAGGACCAAACAACACCAACATGGCTGCACATGCGAGTCAGGAGATGCACAAATTAAAGTATTTTTTGGCATTATTAAGACTTTTTACATCAAACAATCATATGTTTTAGTTACATTCATAATGGTGTTTGTGTCCATCCTGCTTAAAAATAAAACAATTTTAAAACTGCTAATTTTCGCTATCTCTAATCCCTAATAAGGCCGTCATGGTGGCGCAGAGGGTAGCACGATTGCCTCACAGCAAAAAGGTCACTGGTTCGAGCGTGGGTGTTTCCCAGTGATGAGTTGCAGTTGGAAGGGCATCCGCTGCGTAAAACATATGCTGGATAAATTGGCGGTTCATTCCGCTGTGGCGACCCCAGATTAAGAAAGGGACTAAGCCAAAAAGAAAAAGAATGAATGAATGAATAATTCCTAAAAATAACTCCTGCATAGTAGTCCCACAACATACTTTCACATCTGTCACTCGAATGTTCTGTCAGAAAGGTCTAGTAGCTGGCAATGACCTTTTTACAGTGTCTGGTAGGCTGTAATGTTTGATTTTCTGTGCATAGATGAATATGGCCAAGGTGCAAATGCGCAGTACAGTTACGAGCTCATTGCCACATTATATCATTATGATAACATGATATCGTTGCCTTCTGTGATTTCCTGAAGATAAATACTAAAAAAAAATGCTACTGTAATAACTACCCCTGCTGAAAAAAACAGCTTAAACCAGTCCAGGCTGGGTGGCTGGTTTTAGCTGGTCGACCAGCCTGGTTTTAGTGGGGTTTTAGCCATTGCAGGCTGTTTTCCAGTCATTTCCAGTCTGGTCTTAGCTGGTCAGGCTGGGAGATGACCAGCCAAAACCAGCCATGTCCAGCTTAAACCAGGCTAGTCAAGCAGGTTTTAGCTGGTCATTTGGAAACCAGCCTGGAAACGGCCAAAACCTCTCTAAAACCATGCTGGTTGACTGGCTAAAACCAGCCAACTAGATTAGGCTGGTTTAAGATGCTTTTTTCAGCAGGGACAGCAGTTGATCTCATATAAAGTAAGAGCTCGCGACCACATACTGTATGATGATGTGTGCAGGTGTTGTAGTGTTATCCCATTACTTAGGGGTAAATTTGCCCTTCCTCTTCACACTCTGTTTCAAGGGCCAAAGGCAATGGCTAAGGGAAGGGGTAGGGGTATACAAATGGCCTGTTTCCACTGAGTGGTACAGTATGGTACGGGTCGGTATGGGTCACCTTTATCAGGCTTGTGTTTCCACTGTCAAAAGGGTACCAATGGTACTTTGTCTTGTCGGGCTTCTTCTTTGTTTTTTCACACTTCACTCTCACGTTTGTCTGTTTCTGAAAGAATCAGATGTCAGAAGCACTTCAATAATCACATGCATGTTATTATCATCAGCTCAAGAAGTTTGTTATTTCAAATAAAGATGCGTGGCCAGCTCACGCAAGAAAGCGTTTTAGACGGCCTTGTAAACAACTACAGGGCACAGGGTATTGTGCTCTTTTTCTTGGCTCTGTGACTGTTCATCAAGACGACGACAAGGTTTGTTTGAGCTTGGGTCGACCATGGCTCATTACTATATGTATATATTATTATGGTGTAATGTCTCGGCTGTGTATTTAAAATTGGCCCTTCCTTTGTTTTAATTCTCCTGACTTGTGTATGCGCTAGTGACGTTTCTCTGTAAACCAATAGCGTTCAGCTGCGTGTTTAGCGCCGCCTTTTGGTACCCTTTTGTCATCATAGGTACCCTTTCAAAAAAGTGGTATTTTTGACATTGGAAACTGCCATAAAAGCATACCGAACCTTGTTGTATCGTACCGTACCACTCAGTGGAAACAGGCCAAAATAGAATTGGGATTGGGCCTTAATCTAGCATTAAAGAAAGTGAAATAAACAAAATTCAAATAAATAAATTCAAATTCAAAATAAAAAAAAATTCAAAATTTTAACTGTATCTGCCAGACACTAGACACTGTAATTGGTATTTAATTCAAAATCAAAGCCACACACATATTTTAAGTGAAACCTATCTGTATTTTCAACAAGCAAGCTAACAACATAGCCTACTTAGCAATATGCTAAAGCCTAATTTGCTAGAATTGTTTTTTTGAAGTCTAATTAGCTAAAATTACATAATGTGCATAATTTTTATCGATACATAACACTCACCACTAACGAACATTAGCAGTAAGCTAATTGTGACTTCAACTGTTGCTTTATTGTATTTAAAGAAGCTGAAGTGGCACAAAAAAGATATTTAATTTCTTTGTTTTTGTAAGCAAGCTAACAATTTGAACAAAGTCACAATAACCTAGAACAAATCGTAAAATGCTCAGCTACCTAAGATATGGTAATGCCATGCAAATATTGCTTTTTGTCTTTTGAGATAGCACCTGCCACTGACTAACAGTAGCAGACCATGGCTTCACTGGTGCCATAAAATACTGTTCTCCTTCAGCTAATTTCCGTAAAGGCTGAGTTATAATATTTTTATAGAAGATAAAATGGACAGGTTAAATATATTTATATATATTTTTCGTTTTTGCTAAGCAGTTACTAGTTAGCACAACACTAAAGCTCAGTTAGCTTGAAAAGGTTGTACAATCAATTGTAAAATATATGCTAATGTGCTAAAAAAAAATAGCTAGCACCTGCCACTGATTAGTGTTAGATAGCTGCAAAGAATGTTTTTTTTCTAGGGCTTAGCATTAGCTTAGCATAGCCCCAAAATCTCAGGTGAAAAAGTTGGTAAAAAATGCTTAACTCTTGATCTAGCATTGAGAAAGGTGTGCTTTCCCATAAACTGAAACCTATTAGCCATAAATAAGACAAAGTCCAGCGACAGGTGTGGGCCCATGACACTCGCTTCAATTGTATGTGTCAGACACTAGGTCTTGAAATGTGCTGAAATACGCAGTCTACGTTCACATGGCTAATTTGCACGAGTTTAGACGCCTATAAGTGTTATAAGTCACACCCACGCACATCCATCTCTGTCACTTAGGAAAGTTGAGCCTCCTATTTACGTGGACTCAGGTCAACACAGGAGAGAGACAATGTGCAGAGCGCCTGGGCTGATCCTGATTAACCCTCTCTGACCTACACTGTCATCCTACACTGAGTGTGTAAGAAAGAGAGAGTGTGTGCCAGGTCACCATGTGCTATTGTGGGCAGGCCATGCTTAGGGATTGTCTATGTGTGTGTGGTGTCTATGTGTGTGTGTGTGTGAAGACCTGCAGTGTCGTGGTCTCCATTAAGGCATTGTCTCCTAGTTGGGACATCCTCCTACGTTCCTCCCCGTGACCCCGCTGACCTTTTTTCAGGCTTCGGATGGGGTCGCCTCTTCTTCTGCTGGTGCGGGGACAGGACGGGACGCTTCTTCCTTGAAAGTGCTCCAATACACCATCTGCTCCAGATGTCTTGCCTATTGGACACCAGTTCACAGCAGGACGCAGAACCCACGGAAACGAGACCAACAGAATATCATTTACAGCCATAAAGACAAATGAGCTGCTCATTACTGCACAATTCAAGTGGGAACACAGAGGCTAGTCTTAAAAAATTATAGATATAAAATGTAAAAATCTTTTGCAAACTAAGTAAATTTACAATATTTACATGTATAGAACCCCCTTATATATATATATATACACACACACACACATATATGTGTCGGCCAATATTTATATCTGTGTGTGTGCCGTGTACGTGTGTGTATGTATATTCACTAGATATAGTTTTTTTCTTATATATTATGTTACATTATTGTAATATATTGTTGCTATGGTTTTTAATTATGAAAAGAAATCATGTATATTTATATATTTATAATGTTTTTAAAAATATTTCCCAAATTATGTTTAACAGAGCAAAGAAATTTTCACAGTATGTCTGATAATATTTTGTCTTCTGGAGAAAGTCTTATTTGTTTTATTTCGGCCAGAATTAGGCAGTTTTTAATTTTTTAAAAGCCATTTTAAGGTCAAACTATTAGCCCCTTTAAGCTATATATTTTTCGATAGTCTACAGAACAAACCATCATTATACAATAACTTGCCTAATTACCCTATCCTGCCTAGTTATCCCTGCCTAAATAACCTAGTTAAGCAATTAAATGTCACTTTAAGCTGTATAGAAGTGTCTTGAAAAACATCTAGTAAAATATTATTTATTTGGCTAATAATTCTGACTTTAACTGTGTGTGTGTGTGTGTGTGTGTATGTGTATATATATATATATATATATATATATATATATATATATATATATATATATATATATATATATATATATATATATATATATATATATATAATATATATATACACAAACACATACATAGATACAGTATACACAGTATAAAGAAATATATAAATATATATTTGATAATACAGTATACAAGATGATAAAATAAAGTCCTTTAAATAGTAGTATTTAAATATTAATATATTACACAAATTCATAATAATATAATATGTCATTTTACATCAACTAATTTCCCAACATTCACCAGTTCACCGGATGACTCTTCAGCAATCTCCGAGTTTGGCCCCAGCGCTGCTAACTTGCGGTGAACTTGGCAGCGCTCAGAGAGAACACTGTGTCTCTCAGGACTGTCCATGAGTGAGTACGAACAAACTGTCCAGGATTTTCAGGGAGGGTAGCAGTGATGTAACTGAGCTGAAAAAAATAAAAACATTAGAGTCTTGAAGTGTTTCACTAACACACAAACACACTGCAGTGGCCTACAGAGGGCGCGCTCCCGCATTTGTGGCCTCAGGCTGTCCATCCATCTGGACTTGAGCTGGTTATTGTTGTGACACTCACAGCAAGGCGCCGTCTGGAGACCCCGGGCCCCGTCCTGTCCTTCTCTCTCTTTCTAACACCCCCGACTGCAAACACCTCTCACTGCTTCGCGATCCTGCGCTCGTACATCTAAACGATACGGCCGTCAGAAAGGCCCGCTTCCCGCCTCGCTTTTCCCACGGGACGCCCGGCTCTGAAAGACTGTATTGTCTAAAAAGGGCTGATGTTTCGGTCCAGTGACCAACTTCCCACAGTCATGAGCTCATATGGCCAAACACACAACAATAATACAGCTAGGGGAGCGAGGAGCGGCCCTTCCTGACAGGAAGGAGGACATTCGAGATGCTTTGAAGCTGGCAGATGCGTGGACGTGTGTGCTTTACATCTGAATGCTGTTGTTGTTTGTGTTATGATGTTTATTTTAGGATGTGTGTTTTGCGATGTGCAGGTATTAGCTGGGAAAGTGTGTGGAATTATAATTGTCGAAGTGCCTAAGGGAAATGCACCTGTTGGACATTTTGATTGAGAATTGTAATTCTAGATGATTTTAGGACACGAAATAATAATAAAAAAAATAATCCTCAATTTTGTTTTCCCAACACAAATTAATTCAGTTAACTGTTTTCACAAATTTAAGTGGACTGAACAAAATTATTAAATTGTTCCCAAAGAACTTAAGAATTGTGTTGAGATTCAGTTCATTTTAAATATATAGTTTGAACAAGCAGCAAAAATAATACTTTGTGACTGTGTCACTTAAACAGAAAATATATGTTTGTGAACGTACAAGTTGCCAGGGGCGATTTTAGGATTTTCATTTTAGGGGGGCTCAGCTCCTTATAAGGTAAAAAAATATCTATCTATCTATCTATCTATCTATCTATCTATCTATCTATCTATCTATCTATCTATCTATCTATCTATCTATCTATCTATCTATCTATCTATCTATCTATCTATCTATCTATCTATCTAAATATAAAGCCTAATATTACATTTATAAGTAGTAATTTAATAGTAATACACTTAAAAATGTTTGTTTAATATGGGTTGTATACTAGTATTCCACTGTATTACATAGACAGACATAGCCATTTGAATTCTGAATAAGCCAAATAGGCTCAACCCCCCTATTTACTGTAGTAAAACCACTTTCTATATTCAAGTGCATTTTTTGTTTCCATGTATTAAATAAATAAACTGCCACTTTTCTAATTAAATGACATACAAATGTATAATAAATATATAAAAATGTACATTATATAAATATATATTTTAAACGTACAGGCTAATTCACATATTTCATGATCTAAACAATAATAATAAATAAAAAGTTTTTTTTTTTAATACTAGACAACACTTGATGTTTTTATCTCTGTCAGTGACTCAGTGACAGTTATAACGAGTACATTCTCTAAGTGGTTCTGTCACTGTGTTTAATCCTTTCTGTGCAAGACTGTATGGTATAGTTAATGCCACACGAACTGTAAGGTGTTTAATATTGGTAGTTCATTTTGAAATAAAAATAGCGAAATGTTCGTTAAGAGTTACATTTTCGCTGGAGGAAACGGCTGTGCTGATGAGGTGAACGCCAAGAAAACTTGACTGCTCCTCCGTGACATTGGGATACAGGTTATACAAGGTTATCTATATCAAAGAACTGCAAATAAGCAGATATTATAACAGTTTATCAATAAACACACACCTCGTTCTCTTGCTGTTCACGGCTGTGGTTTGCTGATCAAATGAAAAACAAAAGACGGGGAAGAGCTGAATTCTGCCGCCGTTTTCTTATCAAATTTAAAGGGGACTGAGGCGATATTTAGTGTGCAGTTTATGAGTTAATCGCAAAAGTTTTAGGGGGGCTGAGTAGAAATATAGAGGGGCTACAGCCCCCCTAAAATAGGCCCATAGATATATACACTAGATATCGCATAGGGCCCCTGAGCATGCGTCAATAGCGCCGCCACATTGGTACAGTGCTTCTAGGACAAACGTCATTCAACCGCACTAGTCAAGACAGTGTGCCAATGTGAAGATGCTGGACTTTAGCGATGTGTTTGCGTTGTAGTAACGAGCAAACAAAGAAAACAAAGCACAAAGGCAGAACATTTCACCTTGGTCCTGCATTCATTTCAAAGGAGCGCTACCCTGTACTAAAATGGCGGCTCTATTGACGCATTCGTTCTAATAGACAATAGCAGGGTAGGCGACATCTAGTGTATATATCTATGAAATAGGCCTAGCAACGCCCATGCAAGTTGCCTTTTACAGTTTTTCTCAGTCGCTTTGGTGCATTTTTCACAACACTATTTACATTTGCACAACAGTTGATGCATTTCTCAAAACAATTATTGCAAACTGCAAAACCTAGTGGATAACCTGCAAAAGCGAGTCACTTGCTCAAAATGGAGAGCTCATCCCTCAAAAGCAAGTATTGATGTCAATGAAAGTGTCAGTGTCATCAAAATGAAAAGTCCTGGCACCATTGTTTATGAACAAGATAGTCAAATGGCTTTGTCATGTTTTCATTATGACAGTTTACTCTGTAATTGTTTTCCAATGCAAAAAATCAGATTTTGGTGACACTTTCTGAAAATGCTCAAGACAGCACTATATACTATATGCACAGCCAGTTGAAAGCTACAGTAAAGTTAGACATCACTGCATTTAGTGAAGTATCTGAGTACAAGACACTGAATATGTATGTTTCACATTTTTACTGCATTTGCTCTTTACAATTCAAATTTTTTCACAGCATTGTGCAAAAGAGTAAATACACCCTTATTTACAACAATCATAAACTTCCTTTGGGTAGAGCTGTGCACAACTGTAAACAATATTGCAGTACATATTGGAACTGAACCTACAACATACACAGCTCTGTAAATCATTCATGATATTGCTCAATTTAGAAGACATTTTCAGAAAAAAAAGATTAAAATTTTTAAAATAAAATGAGCTTGACAAATTTTGACAACTAGTTCAACATTTTTGCATGTAATGACTCAAGTAATGAAATGAGGACTATTAGTTTTATATGAAATGACTATTCAGCATTCACAAGTTTAGTTAATTTTGACTGACATGACATAAGCGAATGATAATGTTACAAACAGCAGAGAGTTGTATGAAAGCAATTGATGCATGTCCAAAAGCATTTGCAATTTGTTGGAAGGAATGAGAAACTGCTACTTTGATGTGCACAAATGGCTAATTGTTTTGAGAAATGCATTAACTGTTGTGCAAATGTAAATAGTGTTGTGAGAAAAGCACCAAAGCAACTGAGAAAAACTGTAAACAAGCTATATATAAGCATTGAGAGTGAAAGCAATTATGGCTGCCATATTGAGGTGTGGCTCCAAACTGAAGAGCTCAAACCTGGCCACTATTGGCCCGTTTTCCACTGAGTGGTACGATACGGTACGGTTTGGTACACTTTTATGGCAGTTTCCACTGTCAAAAGGTATCAAAAAGCTAACCTTATGGTCTGTTAGGGTGCTTTCACACTTGGTTCAATTGCCTGGACCGTACCCAAGTTCGATTGTCCCCCCTTGCCACCTTCTCGGTTGGTTTGTGTTCACACTGTCTTTTTTCCTTCTGAACCCCGGTACGCTTGCGTCATAGAGCTGCTGTTTTGTTTACTGCTGTTGCTAGGTGACGGTCACGAAAGCAAAGCGCCAAAATGGAGACTTCCGCACATCGCGGTCGATTTGCTTTTACTGAATCTTTTAGTTTTGGACATACAGAAAGCGACTCACGTCTATCTGCCGCTAAAATATTATAAACATTCAGAACATCACACAGTGTCTGCAGAAGCTGTTTCTGGAGGAGACAAGCAGACATCACTGTGTATCACTGTGCTTTGCTCAGTCCCGCTTGTCACCAAGGTACAATACGTGGCGCACACACACGAATGAACGTTATGAAAACGATAGTTTGTTGTACATTTGGCGGTTCCCTTCCGCTATTTGGTACGATTGCATTCATACTAGAAGTGAACCGTACCAGAGTTCGCATGAACCGTACCCCAGACCACCTCTTTCAGGCGGACTCGGGTACGGTTCACGGGTGCGCACCCAAGTTCAGAAGACACGTTCACACTAGCTAAACGTACCGTACTATGACGTCAAACGAACCCGGGTGCGGACCAAAAGTGCTAGTGTGAAAGCACCCTTAGAGTCTTGAAGTGTTTCACCAACACACAAACATACTCTTCCCACAGTGGCCTACAGAGGGCGCGCTCTGAGTGGTACAGTACGAGTCGGTACGGGTCACCTTTATCAAGCTTACGTTTCCACTGCCAAAGGGGTACCCTTTTGGTGTTCGACAGAAAGTTTCAGACGACAGTAAAGCCGAACGAGTCGTTCACATATCATATGAGACACACTTTATTTCAGAGTCAGAGATTCAAATAAATAAATAAAGTTTACTGTAGGTAGTTTGCAGTTTCATCAGCAGAAGCCAGCTTCAACACTCGCAACACTCGAGTTCCGAGGCCGCTCTGCTTACAATCACAAATCAATAACAATTATACTGACAAAGGAACCGCCATTTTTAAATACACAGCCGAGACATTACACCGTGGTAATATATACATATAATAAAGAGCCATGTTTGACCCAAGCTCAAACAAACCTTGTTGTCGTCTTGATGAACAGCCACAGAGTCAAGAAGAAGAGCAGAATCTACCCTGTGCACTGTGTTTTTTTTACAAGGCCTTCTAAAGTGCGAGTGGTTTCACTTTTTTGCGTTTGCTCGCCGCGCGTCTATATTTGAAATAATAACTTAACAACTTTTTGTGCTGATGATAATAACGTACACATGGTTATTGAAGTGCTTCTGACATCCAATCCTTTCAGAAACAGACAAACGCGAGAGTGAAGCGTGAAAAAACAAAGGAGCAAATGATTTTTTTCAGCAACCTAAAACCTGAACAAGCTGCCATGTTTAACTATTATCATCTCCTTTTGGACTATTATGAACTCGGAATGACGGAGTTACTTTCTAACAGAGGCTACATGTGCTGGTGAAGATTATAGACACAGATGAGAGGTTTGCACTGACTGGACTATATGTTGTGTGTTGTTTTTGAACCTAAATAAGGACTAAATGTATGCTGTGTGTAGTTTTTCTGTAATTGGTAACATATCAGAGACTGTAAGGGTCTGTATGTGTTCATACATGTTGCATTTATTTATTATTACATGTTCGCGAATGATGTCGAATGAAACTTTCCGTCATACAACACGCCCACCATTGGTACCCTTTTAGCAGTGGAAACGCAAGCCTGATAAAGGTGACCCGTACTGAACCGTACTGTACCACTTAGTGGAAAGAGGGCCACTAGAAGGGATGAAGATTTCGAAGCATACAACTGATGGACACTTCACGCCCCCATGATTCTTTGCACAGGGAAGCTGTTTGGTGTCAAACAGAGCATTGCATTTGGAAGCGCTCACCCCTACGCCCTAATCCACAGGCCTGCAGCTCTGCAGTTTAGCTTTAACCCTAATTAAATACACCTGACCAAACTAATGGAGTCCTTTAGGCTTGCTTTAAACATACAGGTAAGTGTGTTGAAGCAGGGTTAGAACTAAACTCTGCAGGACTGCACCCGACACCTGGGCCTAATCCCTTTGAAACTGTCCCTCAGGAGGTAAACCCTTCATAGAGCATAGGGATGAGTCCTTCCCAATTTAACACACTGACAGTCATTAGTCCAGTGTTTCCCAACCCTGTCCCTAGAGGCACACCAACTGTACATATTTTGGATGTCTACCTTATCTGACCCAATAACTTCAGGTTTTGGAGTCTCTTCTAATGTTCTGCTGAGTTGATTCAGGTGTTTGATTAGAAAACGTGTAGTGCTGGTGTGCCTCCAGGACCAGGGTTGGGAAACACTGGTGTAGTCCACCATTGATAAGATCTTGCTCATGACCATATACTGAACATGTACATAGCCTAATGCAAATACGCATGTCATCACTTCCACAAAATCACCTCATTGGTTTCTTTTTTTTTTTTTATTAGGTTCATCTTAGGTCAGACACTAAAATATACATAATATTTAAACATATAAACATATAGAAACATATAAGTATACACACTGATACAATTCACTAAACAAGGGATTATCAGGAAAACAGTTATACACTAAATAAGTATAAAAATAAAAAGTAAAATACCACATATATAAACAAAGATATACAAACATAAGATAACTAAAATAAGAATAAAAAATAAATAAATAAATGATACAAAGAAAAAAAAGGAAAAGAAGGAAAAAAGGGCAATTAGGATATAGGTGTCTCCTTGCTCCTCATTGATTTCTAAAACTAAGTTTTCCAAACTTGGTGTTTTGAAGACCATAAAATGGCAGCCCAATCCTATAGGGAAGTGCAACCATTTTATATACTGACAAAACAGTTGTCAAATTGAGTTATTCATTCATTAATTTTCTTTTCGGCTTAGTCCCTTTATTAATCAGGGATTCGCCACAGCGGAATAAACCACCAACTTATCCAGCATATGTTTTATGCAGCGAATGTTTTCCAGCTGCCACCCATAACTGGGAAACAAATATTTCCCAAATGATGTTTAACAGAGCAAGGAAATTTTCACAGTATGTCTGATAATATTTTTTCCTCTTGAGAAAGTCTTATTTGTTTTATTTCGGCTAGAATAAAATAATAATAAAATTTTTAATAATAAAAAAAACATTTTAAGGACAAAATTATTAGCCCCTTTAAGATAACTTTTTTTTTCAATAGTCTACAGAACAAACCATTGTTGTACAATAACTTGCCTAATTACCAAAACCTGCCTAGTTAACCTAATTAACCTAGTTAAGCCTTTAAATGTCACTTGAAGCTGTATAGAAGTGTCTTGAAAAATCTCTAGTCAAATATTATTTACTGTCATCATGACAAAGATAAAATAAATCAGTTATTAGAAATGAGTTATTAAAACTATTATGTTTAGAAATGTGTTGAGAAAATCTTCTCTCTGTTAAACAGAAATTGGGGGAAAAAAATAAACAAGAGGTCTAATAATTCAGGGGGGCTAATAATTATGACTTTAACTGTATATTGTCCTGTCTCTCTAGTCGTTTATTATTTTGCCATGACCGCGAAGCACTTTGGTCAACATTCATGTTGTTTTAAGGTGCTTTATAAATAAAACTGACCTTGACCTTTATTTATAGCCACATTCAGAGCATCAATAATTGAGACAAAGTCAAACAAAGAGCACAGGAAGGCCTCTTTGATTCATTTCCATTTAATCTTGATGCTTCATTGACAACCAACACATCTTCAAAACATTCATCCGCACAGGCAAAAATAATCACAAGGCCGATAATATTTGGGTCACCAGAAGCTAATCTGAACAGTTACACTATGCACGAGTCTGACCCGAGATCAGCATTACTCTATAGAGGAACTACAACACTAAAACGAGTCGACTAAGGAGAATCTAATTAGATGTGCAGGAGAAAAAAAAATCAAAGAAAATGAGGGACTACTGATCTAGAATCAGCACTGGTAAATGCCCTACATTCGACGTCAACTGTCCCCCGATTTAACGAACATGTCAAACGCTCCAGTGTCTCCGTAAATGTGTTGCATATTTCAGGTGTTGCATTCATGGCGAAAATGCAGAAAGGCACATCAGCACAAACACAATAGTGAATGCTTTCAAAACCAACAGTCTGACGCTTGTGCAAAAGGAAAATTAGATGCATATTCGGTCTCTGAGAGGTCAGAGCGACTGGATTTTTCAACGTCGAGGGTTAAAATGTTAATTTATGGATGTTAGGAATGCAAAATATTCTTGTCGGGCTATAGTAAATGTATTATTTGTGCTGTGAAGAGAGAGTTCTGTGTATCCTGCAGAGGGGTTGGTCTTTGGTTGTTGTTGCATATTTGAGATAATAGAAGCATAGAGGAACTTTACATTTTATATGTAAACACAACGGAAAATAAGCTTGTGATTATAATTGTGTACAAATAATTGTGACTTTTTCTGCTCTGAATTTAAAGTTTATATCTTAGACCTGGGTTATAAACTTGCAATTCTGAAATATTAACTTCCAACACAATCTCACGACAATTTGTAACTTGATTTAATGGCTAATTCTTATGAATTCGTATGATCTCATTCGTACAATTTAGTACGATTTGCTCATCCCCCAATGAGAGTTGGGTTTAGGGGCGGGGTTGGGTGCCACGCCTCCTTTTTAAAATCTTACAACTAAATAAGCCACTAAAATGACAAAACGTAAAATAGTTACGTTTTCTCGTAAGATCAGGCTAAATTTTCAGACAAAGTAAAAAAACAAAAAAACTTGCTTATAAACGTATAAAATTCAGAATTATAAAGGGAAACAAGTAAAAATTATGAGGTATAAAGAGAATTTTGAGTTATAAATTCAGGATTACAAACAAATTGAAATCTAGAATCTTTGAATTTTTTCTTTTCTGACATTTTTGGAAAAAAGTTGTAATGACAACATATAAACTCTTAAATAAGTTTAATTTAGATATAATATAAATTATAAATTAAGATATAGATATAAATTAAAATAAGAAAAACAAAAATACAAAAAAATTGCAACTGCATTGAGAAATGAGAAATCTCAAGATGTAAACTTTTCACTGAATGGAGAACAAATTATAATTATGTGTAGAATTATACAACAGCTTATTATTCGGAACTGTGAGAAAGTGTAATTACCGTGAGAATTTTTAATATTTGCAATTCTGAGAAGAAAAAATATATACACTCATCGGCCACTTTATTACTTTATTACGTACAGCCAGTACACGTTAATTCTTCGTGACATAGATTCAACAAGATACTGGAAATATTCCTTAGAGATTTTGCTCCATTTTGACATGATAGCATCACGCAGTTGCTGCAGATTTGTCGGCTGCACATCCATGATGAGAACCTCCCGTTCCACCACATCCCAAAGGTGCTCTACTGGATTGAGATCTAGTGATTGTGGAGGCCATTTGAGTACAGTGAACTCATTGTCATGGTCAATAAACCAGTCTGAGATGTTTCGCACTTTATGACATGGTGCGTTATCCTGCTGGAAGTAGCCATCAGAAGATGAGTACACTGTGGTCATAAAGGGATGGACATGGTCAGCAACAATACTCAAATAGGCTGTGGCGTTGACATGACGCTCAATTGGTACTGATAAAGAACAAGAAAATATCCCCACACCATTACATCACCCACACCAGCCTGAACCGTTGATACAAGGCAGGATGGATCCATGCTTTCGTGTTTTTGATGCCAAATTCTGACCCTACCATCCGAAGGTTGCAGCAGAAATCGAGACTCATCAGGCCAGGCAACATTTTTCCAATCTTCTATTGTCCAATTTTGGTGAGTCTGTTCAAATTGTAGCCTCAGTTTCCTGTTCTTAGCTGACAGAAGTGGCACCTGGTGTGGTCTTCTGCTGCTGTAGCCCATCCGCCTTAAGGTTCGACATGTTGTGTGTTCAGAGATGCTCTTCTACATACCTCAATTGTAACAAGTTATTTGAGTTACTGTTGCCTTTGTATCAGCTCCAACCAGTCTGGCCATTCTTCTCTGACCTCTGGCATCAACAAGGCATTTGTGCCCACAGAACTGCCACTCACTGGATATTTTCTCTTTTACTGACCATTCTCTGTAAACCCTAGAGATGGTTGTGCATGAAAATCCCAGTAAATCAGCAGTATCTGAAATACTCAGACCAGTCTGGCACATTAAATATGCCACATTCAAAGTCACTTAAATCACCTTTCTTCTCCATTCTGATGCTCGGTTTGAACCGCAGCAGATCGTCTTGACCATGTCTACATGCCTAAATGCATTGAGTTGCTGCCATGTGATTGGCTGATTAGAAATTTGAGTTAATGAGCAGTTATACAGGTGTACCTAATAAAGTGGCCAGTGAGTGTATATTTCAGTTCTGACTTTTTTTCTTCAGAATCACATAAACTTGCAACTTAAGACTTGCAAATGTCTGAATTCTCTGTAAATGTAAAAGAGAAAGTCACAATCAAGGGGATAACATTTTTCTTGCAATTAGTAAAATAAATGTCAGTTACCATTATTTGTTATTCTGTGTTAGAAACAAACGTCCACAGTAAGCTAGCTGAGGGCTCATTATTACACAGAAATATGGTTGAGTACCACACACACGTGATTTCTAGCTACATGTTCTGCTGTGTCAAAGATCCCAGAACTGAAAGTGAGAGAAGCACAGTGATAATTTGGGGAAGCGCCTGTTTGTTTACACACTTGTGTGAAACCACTTTCTTAAAAAAGAACATCTTGTCATCACTTATTCACCCTCATGCCGTTGCAAACTTGGTGTGAAACACAAAACAAGCCCTTATAGACTATTCCAAACAATGAAAATAAGCATGTTTTTTACAAATGTACACAGTCACGAGTACACGACAAAACGAGTTCAGTCTGCAGCCTGTTTTCTTCAAGGCCTCTGAGTATATATTCTCTTTGCACTTTGTATGGAGGGCAATTGAGGCCAAAAGTGCTTACATCAGATATTATATTGCCATCCATAAAAAAAAGCCACTTCAATACCATTAAACTGGTCATGTCTTCATAGATTGAAGAAATGGTGAAACTGTGCATGTTGAGAATTTGACACTTTTCATTTGACTTCTGGCACTGAGCACCCTCCATACACTGTTTAAAGGAACCAGCTTCTAACATGCAATAAAAGATAAAAATAAAGGTAAATGCACGTTTTTATGTCCAAATTCTGACTTTTCTTGCAACTGACAGTTGAAATTATGCAGTTTAAAACTGTTTAAGGAAAATAAATCAGAACTGTGACATAAAATAGGCTAAAAAAACTTGGCATATCAAAAGACTTTGCCCACAGTCTGAAGCACCCCAAATATGTGCTGAAATTGCAGTGATTGCACACATCACATTTAGTGAAAGGTATCTAAATTGTTTTTTAAAATGCATGGATCAGGGTTCATATGGTCATGGAAAACCTGGAAAAGCCATGGAATTTTGACATGGCATTTTCCAGGCCTGTAAAGTTTTGGAAAATCAGAAAAACCCACAAAGTTTTGGAAAAGTCATGGAAAACAGATATATTGTATACTTAATATATACTTGAATATAGATTAGCTGTCTTTACTTCTTTTCTGTCCTTGGCCAATCACATACTCTCACATTATTAGTGCGGTCTAAACATTATGTAGAAAATTTTACGTAGATATTAATAAAAATTGGACGTCACCGTGGCGCAGTGGGTAGCACATTCACCTTACAGCAAAGTCACTGGTTCGAGCCCTGGCTGGGTCAGTTAGCATTTCTGTGTGGAGTTTGCATGTTCTTCCTGTGTTCCTCTGGATGCTCCGGTTTCCCCTACAGTCCAAACACATGTGGTACAGGTGAATTGGGTAAGCTAAAAGTGTCTGCAGTGTATGTGTGTGAATAAGTGTGTATGGATGTTTCACAGTGATGGGTTGCAACTGGAAGAGCATCTGCTGCGTAAAACATGTGCTGGATAAGTTCTTTGCGCTGTGGCGACCCCAAATTAATAAAGGGACTAAGCTGAAAAAAAATTAATGAATGAATAAATATAAATTGAAACTAAATAGATTGTTGTGTGCTGTATGATATGGTGTAATAAATTAACATGCATTGTTTTTTACCACGTATATGTAGACATTGCATGACACATTAGATCATGAAAATGGACCTGAAAGTCTTGGAAACATCATGGAATTTTAGTAGTTAAAATGTTTATGAACCCTGATGGAGGTGAATGGAATTTAAAAGCTACTGTATTATTTTAGAATGATAATATATAAGAAATGGTGAAACGGCATGTTGATAATTTGACACTTTTCATTTATGACTTCTGGCCCTGAGCACCCTCCATACACTGTTTAAAGGAACCAGTTTCTAATATGCTAGAAAACATAAAAAAATTAAGGTAAATGCACGTTTAATGTTCAAATTTGTTCTTGCAACTGCTAGTTTACATTATTCAGTTTACATTTAAAATAAATAAATAAATAAAAACAGTGACATACAGGATGTCAAAAAAACTTCAAAGTCACAGTCTGAAGCAGCATTTCCTGTGCTATATAGTGCTATATACAGTTGAAGTCAGAATTATTAGCCCCCCTTTGAACTTTTTTTCTTTTTTAAATATTTCCCAAATGATGTTTAACAGAGCAAGGACACAGTATGTCTGATAATATTTTTTCTTCTAGAGAAAGTCTTATTTCGGCTAGAATAAAGCAGTTTTTTTTTTTTACATTTTAAGGACAAAATTATTAGCCCCTTTAAGCTATTTTTTTCAATAGTCTTCAGAATAAACCATCGTTATACAATAACTTGACAAATTACCCTAACCTGCCTAGTTAACCGAATTAACCTAGTCAAGCCTTTAAATGTCACTTTAAGCTGTATAGAAGTGTCTTGAAAAAATATCTAGTAAAATATTATTTACTGTCATCATGGCAAAGATAAAATAAATCAGTTATTAGAGATGAGTTATTAAAACTATTATGGTTAGAAATGTGCTGAAAAATCTTCTCTCTGTTAAACAGAAATGGGGTAAAAAATAAACAGGGGGGCTAATAATTCTGACTTCAACTGTATGTGCTAAAATTGCAGAGATTGGCACACGAAAACAAATGCAAGATCAAACTTGGTGAAATTTATCTGGACGTACATTTATGCAAAGGGCATTTGAAGGCTACTGTATTCATTTATAATGATAATTGTTATATACCAGAATATATACAGTGGTCCCTCGTTATTTGCAGGAGTTATGTTCTAAAAATAACCTGCAATAGGCGAAATTCGTAGTGTCAGCTTTATTTTTTTATATTATTATAGATGTTTTAAGGCTGTAAACCCCTCACTACACACTTTATAGACTTTTCTCTCGTTTAAACACTTTCAAAGTCCAAACTTTCATAGAAAAAAACTTTCAGTATTATAGAATGAAACCAAAACCTGCTGTCGGGTGTAAACATTCATCGCTGTCAGCAAAAGGTTTCTAAAGTTTTTTAGCTTTTGTGCAGATAGTGTTGGCATGCAGCGTAATGTTCTTTTACCTGCAGTCACTGATCCACAAAACTAAAGCAGACTCCATCCTTAAAGGCGTCGCACACCGGATGTGCCATGCACATGACAGTTGGATGTAACACACACCGGACGCGCACATTCACATGCTATTTGAAATGAAAATTTTCAGATGGCACTCTGTGGCGCAGCAGAAATATGAACAGTGTCCTGAGTCGTAGCTGGGCACCCCAGACAGCCTCCGACTTGCAGCGCCGGTGTGCGTACCTTGATATAAAGCTATTTTAAAATTTTAAAATGCATGGCACTGCGTGGTGGGTGCGACCCACTTTACGATGGTCTTGCTGCGGACAGTGACAACCCTTTTAGCATCCTTGATAGAACTCACACTGCTAGCGATCGAAGATTTATATTAATTTGGCAAGCTGAACGCATTCTGTACTGTACATGAGACACGAAGGAGATTGATTGACAATGGTCTACAGCCAATAAGGATGCAGCACACAATGCACTGTGTAAACAAAAAAAATTAATCAAATGCCAAATGCACAAAAAAAAAAAAAAAAAAAAAAAAAAAAACGGCAAAAGGTGAACCACATTATAGCGAGGGGCCATTGTAATTGCAATATACAGGAAATGGCGATAACTTTAGAAATTGTTTTATATGTAAATAAATTACAGAAAAATCTTGCAGTGGTGAGAAATAAAACAGAATTTCTGAGAAAAAAAAATCCTAAAAACTTTACTTCACTAATGAATGCCACAATTATGTGATTATATGTGTGAAGTGTGAGATATAAAATCAGAATTGAGGAAGAAAACACCTTTTTTTTTAACACTCAATTCTGAAAAAGATGGAACCAAAATTGGTGGACTGCATCTTAGTGCACCATTTTTGAAAATGAATGGATGTAAAACTACATTTGAAGAAGTCTCTTATTGAATATTGTCGCAATATATTAGAATTGACTACTTTTGCACTGTTCTTCATTGTTCAAAAACACTTTTCCATTGTTTTTCTATGTAAATGTGTTAGACAGACACATTCTTGTGTCCTACAATGTTTCGGATACTTGTTCCAAATATTTTTGCCAGGTCATAAGCTTTGCAAGTCATAAGTTGCTCCACTTTAAGAACAAAAATGGTCTCTTGGCTTACTTCTGTATCTTGCAATGTATCCTGCATTTTTTGTCTGAAGTGTCATTTTAAAACCTTTCTGATCGCCTATTACTTTGACTATAAAAATAAAAGTACCTCAGTTATCGTCTTTAAGTTCCCTCCTTTTGAAAATGTTGAGGAAAATTATCTGAGAGGTTTTTATTCCACTACACTGACTGCGATTACTAAATCCACTGTTTGATTAGATGGATTACACGGGCTGGATTCACTGGTCAGATGCACTTAAAAACAGCATACCGAGGACACCTGCTGCTTACAAGGTGTAATAGCAAATTATTTATTAGCCAAAATGCTTTTTACTCTACCTTCAAATCAATTGTACGATGTCAGATTGCCAAGTTTAAATCTTTGCCTTACTAATGCACTTTAACAAACTGTAAAGTAAACAGATTTGGTCAGGAGTACAGTATGTGGTCTTTTAAATGCTAGGCCTGTCACAATAATCAATATATTGACTTATCCACTGCTAGTTTACATTATGCAGTTCACAACTGCTAAGGAGAAATAAATCAGAACTGCAGAATAAAATATGCTTAAAAAAACTCTCAGTCTTGGTATGTCAAAAGTCTTTGTCCACAGTCTGAAGCACCCATCTTAGCGCTCCATTTTTGAAAATGAATGGAGGTAAATTACATTTGAAAGCTATTGTATGAATTAGGAAATCTGTTATTAGGTATTGTCACAATACACTGGAATTGATTACTTGTGCACTGTTCTTCTGAAAAATGTTCTTGGCTTACTTTTTTACTGCCTGTATCTTTTCTGTCTGAAGTCATTTTAAAACCTTTTCTACTCACCTATTACTTTGACTATAAAAATAAAAGTATCCCAGTTATCGTCTTTGAGTTACCGCCTTTAAAAAAATATTGAAGAAAATGATCTGAGGGGTTTTTATTCCACTACACTGACTGCGATTACTAAATCCACTGTTTGATTGGATGGATTACACAAGCTGGATTCACTGGTCAGATGTGCTAGAAACAGCCCACCGACTGGTTACAAGGTGTAATACCAAATGATTTATTAGCCAAAAATGCTTTTTACTGTACCTTCAAACCAATCTCAGGAAGTCTGATGGCCAAGTTTAAATCCTTGCCTGACTAGTGCGCTTTAACAACCTGTAATCTTTACAGATTTGGTCAGAAGGAAGAAAGTAGATGGTCGTTTGCGGCCATTTGAACGTACAGTATTTGACTATTTTCACTATAAAAGCAATACAACCGGATGCTTTTTCAACTTCCCTTTCAAGTGGTTGAAAGTGGACATGCTTCAAACATTTTAAGACACAGGTCACCCACTTAAACAAAAATACTTTGTGATATCAGGTATAAACCTGCTGTACATGCCAACGCAGTGGTGCAAACTATTGGTCCTTCTTTCAAATCTGGACCAATGTCAAGAAATTTTCACTGTGTATTTGGAGGCCAGTATATTCAAGTCTTATTGGAAAAGAGCAGCACAAACATCTTAAAAAATTCTCATTTCATGTCTCACAGAGCATAAACCAGGTTCAAAACGGCATGAAGGAAAAGCAAGTCATTCTGAGGTAAACCTTAAATGTTCCCATTAAATAGCTATATTTATAAACAAAATATATTTCAGAAGGATGAAATGAATGTGTATGAACAACTGAAAAATGCAATGAAATGCATACAGTGAAAAAAGAAAGTGATAATGCAAGCAAGTTTCCGTCCCCACAGACTCCTGAGTGCAGCGTTTGCTTCTTAAAATAGTTTTATTTGTGAATGTACACTGATTAGCAATACATCTAAAAGCAAGTCCGTTAGATAACCATTCATATAAGATTTCACAGGTCACAAAGAGGCTTGGCTCAAACTCGCATGCCAAAGCAAACAGGCCTTCAGAACCAGAGACTACAACATTAGTAAAACAAGGTGCAAAATGGGCTAAAATGGGAGAAAAAATAACAATAAATGTGATGCACGTTCCAGTTAACGCTCGTGAAGTTTGAACCTCCTGAAAGCATAAAAACGCAGTGCGCTATGAAATCTGAAGCAAAAATCGGCAAGAAATTTGAAAGCTATCAAAAGAGTTAATCTCGCCCGCCCCATTACTCGCTCTTAACTCGCACCCGGTGCAGCTTTAAATGTGTTTTAATCCACGTCTGGCCCGCGCTCAAAACCACATGCTATTTACACAGCTTAGAAGTGTCTGTCTCTCTCTTGGCGCCCAGGCCAGTACTTCACATTGCCCACTGGGATATATATCTCTCGCTCTCAGTGGTTTCGCCTCCTCCCCGCGGGACGTTTGACGACCACATTCGGGTCTGACGAAGTTCAAACTGAGGTCAACCACTAATCTTAGCCATTAGAGATCAGCTTTTGGCGTACATTTTGTCCAGAGTGGTGTCTCGTGGGGCAGGGAGCGTCCAAATTGGGCAAAACAAGCCACCTCTGACCTCAAGCAGGAGAGAGGGTGAGTAAATAAATCCAGTTTCAGACAGAAAAAAACAAACAATGTTTCTTAGGTAAACCGTGGTAACACTGATGCTTTGGATGGCGATGAAGTGATTTATGACCGTGAATGTGAATGAGGTTGTCATTTGGAGTCATTGTTTACTCACTTTGCTGATATCCTGATGTGTTATACCTCTTTTTAAACTACATATGAAATAAAATTCAGCTTGAGCTCGAACATATAATGGTTGAATCACCAAAAATAAGACATAAAAAGTACTAAAGGGTTAGTTCACTCAAAATTTTAAATTATATACTATTTACTCACCCTCAAGTTGATTCTTTAAGCTTTACGAGTTTCTTTTATTCTGTTGAACATAAAACAAGAGATTTTAAATAAAACTCAAAACTAGTAACCATTAACTTCCATAGTTCACTAAAAAAATAACTCATTGGATTTACTCAGTTTGTTTAAGGCATAGGTCTCAAACTCAATTCCTGCAGGGCCGCAGCTCTGAACAGTTTTGCTCTAACCCTAATCAAACACAGCTGATGCAACTAATCAAGGTGTTCAAGACTACTAGACACTAGTAGTCTTGAACATCTCAATTAGTTGAATCAGCTGTGTTTGATTAGGGTTAGAGCAAAACTGTGCAGAGCTGTGGCCCTCCAGGAATTGAGTTTGAGACTTATTCTTAAAGCTAAGTGGTTGCAAACAATTTATACGGGCTAAATTCAAACAAACACATTAAATTTAGTAAAGTTCAACTTAGTTTGTTTGCTTAAATTCAGCTCATATAAATGGTTTGGAACCACTAACCTTGAACAAATTGAGTAAATCCAATGAATAATTTTTTCAACAAACACTACGAAAGTCAATGGTTACAGGTTTTCAGCTTTCTTCAAAGTATCTTCTTTTGTGTTTACCAATAGAAAGAATCTCATAAAGGCTTTAAATAAGTGAAGAGCGAGTAAAAGATTTTGAAGAAATGAAGTTCATGTTTGGGTGAACTATCCCAGTTTTACCTCAGAAAAGCAGATTTACCTCAGAAAAGAAAGCATAGGTACTGTATTTTGTGTTTTGGGCACAAAGTCAGGATTTTTGTTAAATAATAAATACTTTTTGTTTTGTTTTTTTTCACGAACTTTATCATACACACCACAAAACTCACATTATTTGATGATTTAGCCTCTTTTTTTTGTTTTTTAAAGTTTGATGCTGGATGGTATTTATTGCTATTATATGGAGGAGTTCAAGCAGGAGATTTTTCACATTAGTCATTTTGTGGCTATCGTAAAACAACAGCGTGAGTAAACAATGACATTTGATTTGATTTTTTGGGGGGTGAACTATCCTCAAAAACTAATGGCATCATGTAATGAGAATCACCGTAGACTTGCTTTGGGACTGAGACATTTTTTTCAAAAATACATTTTACAAATATATATATATTTTTTCCTTACATGTCAACACATTTCCCTTCTCCACCCTTTGTGTGAAACATTTCTCATGTTTTCGTTTCGCATTTCCACCGCTAAACTCGTCCTTTTCGATTCGTTTTTTGTTATGTATACCATTTAAAAAGTGCAGCACAAAAATATTATATATTCATATATCATTAAACATCACTCCAGTTTTCATATATTTTTGTTACATGTGTTTAGTAATCTGCGCTATTACACAACTGAGAAGTCAGGCACCGCTACATTATAAATTCAGACTAGCAAAACATGCTTCAAGATTTCATTTTCAGTTTTTTTTTTTTGCAGTTAAAAGTATACAAAGGAGTATAAAACTGAATGGATAAAAACTAAACTGCATCAATTTTTAAAAAAGCTAAGTATTTTTTTTTTGTAATAAGAGATGAAGAATGGATGTTTGCGAAACCAAAATACAAGTCACTAAAACGTGATCGCTCTGCTTTTTTGTTTTGTTTTTGCGTTTTCGTTTGGCAAAGATCAGGACTGGAGTGGCTCTACACAGGATTTCAGACCCAATCCTTCGACAATCACAGACAAAATAAAACAACAAACCCTGTTAAAATAATCCAGAACGGTTTCCAGTGTGATTCTGTAGCGTCTCCTGTGTAGCGTTTGCGATGACACCAACCTTACAGCTGGAGAAACCAGAACTGACAGCATGAGAGATGAGTGGCGGATAGAAAAAGGGGCTCATAAAAGGTCTGTACGGTGGTCTAATCAACAAAAACTATGCAGTATGGGCTCATCGACGAGATAAAATCATGTGTACAAGAACATTTTCAGTCCATCAGGCCAGAGAAGCCAGTTTCCCAGGAGTTTCCCTCGCTTCTCTTCCTGTATAAAACACACATAAACACATGGCACATCTCATAAAAACGGATGGATCTCCATCTATCCATTATAGACTCCTAAAATAACCTGCCACGCTTCACAAAGCCAACTTAAAAACACACAAAGACAAACAGAAGGACAGACACGGTGGGCATGGGTGTTTTTGCATCTTCTCCTCTAGGCCTCCACTTTCTCTTTCTTTTTGTTCTTCTTGAGGAAGGACGGGGTTCTGAACTTTTTCTTCTTCTTGTTGGGGGATTTGGAGGGCGAGCTTTCGGGCGTCAGCGCCTCTTCGATCTTCTCTCCGGAGCGAATGCTGATTTCCATGCTTTCCACGCTGGTGGTCAGCTGACTCACGCGCTTGATGAGCTCGTCATCATCTCCGTGATCATCTTTACCGTTCAGCATCACGCCGGTGTGGTTTTCTGGATGACAAAATTAAAAAATAAAACCAATTTAATCCATGCTACAACAAGCAATTTGGAAGTACTTTATTTTAAGGTACAATTTTTGCTATTAACAAGCCATTAACTATGACTTTTGTCTATATAAACACCTAATTTGCTGCTTATTATTAGTTGTTAAGTTAGTAGTTTGGTTTAGGTATTAGGGATGTAGAATTAGAAGTAAGAAGTAAGTACTAATAAACAACCAATAATTTAATAACAGGCAGTTAATACGACACTAGCAAATAGTGAGAATTGGTCCCTGTACTGAAATGTTAAAAGCAATTCCTGCAATTCATGAAAACGTCAAGCAACAGGTATAATCGAACAAAAATTTTTTTGTTTTTATTTTATTTTATAGTTTTGACTCTTAATCGGACTGGATTTTTATTAACTAGACAAACTGTATGTTGTGGGTATTGCTTTTATTATAAATTATTTTAAAATAATTAATAAAAATAGTTCAATTATATTAAATCTTTACCTTTTTTATTTAATTCTTTTTTAAGTTGCCAGTAATATTTTAAGTAATATTATTTTTTGATTATTAATTTATTATTCACAAATCTTTTTAGAGTCAAATTTTTGAAAAGTTTATGCATTTTATAAATAATTTTGATTACTTAATTTTTTTTTGAGTACATCAAAGAGTGCACTATAAAGGCTTAATTACTACTAAAACAATTCTAAATCACACTAATTTAAAGTGGTAAAAAACATTAACAAATTATTGCTTCATTTAGCTTTAAATACAGACTTGTTTTTTTTTTATCTATGATTTTATGCATCTTCTATTATTAATAGATCATTCACAAGTATTTCTAGAGTTAAAATGTAAAATATTTATGAACTGCAATAATAATAATAATAATTGTAATAGTAATAATCCCCAGTAATGCTTCTTTTTTTAACATTATTATAAACATACAGTTTAAGTCAGAATTATTGCCCCCCCCCCCCCTGAATTTTTTTTCCTTTTTTAAATATTTCCCAAATGATGTTTAAACAGAGCAAGAAAATTTTCACAGTATGTCTGACAGTATTTTTTCTTTAAAAGAAAGTCTTGTTTGTTTTATTGTTTTTAATTTTTTAAAAGCCATTTTAAGGTCAAAATTAATAGCCCCTTTAAGCTAATTTTTTTTGATAGTCTACAGAACAAACCATTGTTATACAATAACTTGCCTAGTTAACCTAGTTAAGCCTTTAAATGTCATTTTAAGCTGTATAGAAGTGTCTTAAAAAACATAATGTAAAATGTTATGTGCTGTCATCATGGCAAAGATAAAATAAATCAGTTATTAGAGATGAGTTATTAAAATTATTATGTTTAGAAATGTGTTGAAAAAATCTTCTCTCCGTTAAACAGAAATTGGGGAAAAAATAAAGGGGGCTAATAATTCTGACTTCAACTGTATATATATATTTTTTAACAAGAAGTTGTAACATGTTAATACTGTATATGTAAGGAGAAAAATACACAGGAAAGGGCGGAAAAGAGGAATAAATAAAAACTAAAAGAAAAAGAAAAGAAAAAATAATAAGGGGGGGGGAGGGGTTGAGGTTTTTCTACTAGGGTTCAATAAATGCTCTCCATTTAAAGTGCTCAACAAATACATTCCATGTTACATAGAAATTCTTAGCTTTATTTTTAAGAGAAAGTCTGATCTTCTTACGTTGCAGGCAGGACAAAACCCCAGTAATGCTTTTTCCCTTGAGTATTTCAATGAGTGCCTTATAAAGGGTTAACTACCACTAATAAAATACTAAATCACACCGATTTAAAGTGGTAAAAAAATCCCTAACAAATTATTGCTTCATTTAGCTTTAAATACAGAATTGTTTTCATTGCCTAGTTTGATTGATTTAACTAAATATTTTCCAAAAGCTGCATGAATAATTAAATAAAATGCTTTTGGCAATAAAAATAAATGAAGGCTTTAATTAAATGTCCCTTCAAGTGTTTTGAAATGTGCATTTTTACTCGATGTTTGACGTCATCTCAACTGAAACACAAAGAAAAGTTGGGACATAGTGTAGCTCCTCTTCTTTTAAAAACAGCCAATAGTGTTTTGTTTTATCACCGCTCTCCCAGTGAGAGTGGTCGAGCTCAAGTGCAACAAATGAAAAACGAATGAAAAGCATCTTGAAGGGGCGGGGCCTGTCAGACACTAGAGAGCATTTGATTGGTTATAATTTGATGAGAAACGATAGTGCGAGGTGACGTGAAAAAACCGTTGATCCATTTGGGTGGAAGTGACAAACTACAAGCCTTACATGTTTATATCAGTTTTATATTTTCTAAATGTGAATTCTGTCATTGTTTTGGAGCACATTAGGTTATTAGATATCCTACAAACGAATAACGCTGATACTAAGATCTAAAAAACTTTATTTTATTTCATGGGACATTTAATGATAAGAAGATAAGTCTTCAGATGTCCATATTTGTGGTTGATCTGAGGTCATGCTTGAGTAACGGCTGATTTGGATAAAACTGGTGCAAACGCATCCTGTTTCTCCACACCATCAGTATCAGTATTACCGTGCTTTATATACAGTCTCTATGTGTGGGCAGCTTTTCCTGTTGACCACTTCACACATCTAACACAGGAAAGACTTGCTTTATATAAAGGTAATGTCACAGTCGAGCCTGCGCCATTTCCTGGCAAAATGTTTGCACAATGACTATTACAACACGTGTGAATGAATTAATCACACAGGAAAGCTGGTAGTATTAATATACTGACTTAAACTTTGTTTTTAATGTTTACTTCCTTGTATACATAGTCTTTTTTGTGATTTTGTATGTATTTATTTTTAGTTTTAGTATATATATATATATTTCTTTTAATATACATTTTATATACAGTGCTCAAGATATTTAGGTACACCCCTCACAAATCCCTCATTTAGATTGATATTTTCTATAGAAAGTTTTACAATATTATATTTGTGCATAAACATCAGATT
Source organism: Danio kyathit (assembly GCA_903798195.1). Taxonomy (NCBI): domain Eukaryota; kingdom Metazoa; phylum Chordata; class Actinopteri; order Cypriniformes; family Danionidae; genus Danio; species Danio kyathit. The sequence goes on from LR812540.1 coordinate 36,100,717, forward strand.
AGTCAGTACTGAAGCCACATCTCGAGCTTATCTAACAAAATAACTGACTATAACGGTTCAAAATTAGCACACCCAAATTTATATGCTAGGGAAAAAATATTAAATTAAAAAAATTAAAAAGAGCAAAATGTAAGAAATACAAAAAATATAAAAAAATGTGTTGAAATTCTGTAATTTGTAATTTTGCCTCCAATATTTCGCATGAATTTAAATGTATTATCTTTCAATTTCGAAATATGTTTGGTGACTAAAATATAATTTTAATAAATATATCTGTTTAATAAATCTATTTTGTTCAAATGAACCAAAATAGATTGCCTATATTCACTGACAAATGGATAAAAATTTTCATTTCAAAATAGGCAGTAAGGCGACACAGTGGCACAGTAGGTAGTGCTGTCGCCTTACAGCAAGATAGTTGCTGGTTCGAGCCTTGGCTGGGTCAGTTGGCATTTCTGTGTGGAGTTTGCATGTTCTCCCCACATTCACGTGGGTTTCCTCCGGGTGCTCCGGTTTGCCCCACAAGTCCAAAGACATGCGGTACAGATGAATTGGTTAAGCTAAAATTGTCCGTAGTGTATGTGTGTGAATGAGAGTGTATGGGTGTTTCCCAGTGATAGGTTGCAGCTGGAAGGGCATCCGCTGCGTTAAACATATGCTGGATAAGTTGGCGGTTCATTCTGCTTAACACAATGCAAACAACTAAAAAAATGTGCTGCATTTTGTCACAACACAAAGTAAACAGAACACAACGGAAATGTTTCAAGGGGACCCAAAAACATGACGGATGCCGATGTGCCATGACTATTGCTCAGTGAAGTTGTAGGTGATCTTTGAAAGTTTTTTGTTTGTTTATATTAATATCCTGATTCCCGTGTTTGTAGTATTTATTAGACGTGATGACCATAACTTAAATAGCCTTGTCCTTCATGATTTAGGTTCTCCTTGAAACATTTCTATTGTGTTGTGAGAAAATGCAGTGTGTTTTTTTGAGTTTGCATTGAGACGATTTGCAACTTGTGTCCGGTCAAACGGATTCAGATCTTTTTTCAATTTGCTGGTGTTTTTTGTAATTGCACGTGTTTTCTTAAACTACAGCACGTTAAGCTCTCTCGGCCACCGTACTTTTGTCATATTAGTTCTTTTTCTATTTTTTTCCACTTATAATATTTACTTATAATACTTATAAGATAATATAATAGTTAATTGAATATTAGTTTTTTCCAGCTTGACTTATTACAGAGTTTTATTAAACTTACTACAGAATATTATCTCAATATAAAATATATATTTATTATAATTTGTAGTTTTTTTCCAGCTTCAGTGACTACAAAATTACAAATTTTTACTGAAACACAGATCCAACCTGATCTCACAGAAAAAAACAACTCATTCACATTTTGGTAAACTAGTGGCTAATTCGTAAGAACTTAAAAATTATTAAGTCAACTTTGATGGTAGTAAGGTCCTATATGAATAAAGATTGATTGATTGCTTATAAAAAAAATCAAGACTGCACAAAAACCTATTTATGAGCTCATACAAATTCATAATGTGAACATAAAACAGTTGTGCTATAAAACAACTATGACACTGGTTTGAGTAGAAAATCTGCATGAAAGCGATCAGGACCAACCTGTAGAAATAAACCATAATTAAACTATGTATGATTTGTGTAGCATGTGCTGGTAACGTTCATATGTGCATGTTTGCAGCTGGATAACACACACACACCTTCTTTAGCTGGAGTGTGTTGTGGAGACACAGACTGAGAGAGCGTGGACGCGTCGTCTGACGTGAGCTGCTCTTCATCTGCTGGAGTCGGGCAGCGTGAGGTTAGTGAACAGGAGACAGACAGTTAGAGAAGCAAACAGTGAACATGCAGCACATTCACACACTACACTCTGTGTGTTTCACATGTTAGTTCAGTGCAGCTCACACTTAGAGGAGGAACAGCATTAGCATTGACTGGCGCATTCACAACAGGAAGTGAGGTGTGTTGAACAGACAACATGCTCTTGGGTCATTAGTTTGCACTGGTGTGGAAGAGTTGGAGGACGAGAACAAGTCTTTTTTCACAAAGACCACATTCGTCTGTCTGTCTGTCTATTATCTTTATCTGTCTGTCATCCATCCATCCATCCATCCATCCATCCACCCATTCATGTCTATCTGTCATCCATCTCTCTCTCTAACCACCCATCCATCTAAAAAAAACATCCATCCATCTACATTTGTCATCTATCCATCCATCCATCCATCCATCCATCCATCCATCCATCCATCCATCCATCCATCCATCCATGTCTATCTGTAATCCATCCCTTCAAATATCTCTGTCTGTCATACATCCATCCATGTCTCTCATCCATCCATCTAACTATCCATCCATTTGAATATCTGTCTATCTGTCATCCATCTCTGTCATTCATCCATGCATATCTGTCATTCATTCATCCATCCATCCATATGTCTATCTGTCATCCATCCATCTCTCTAAGCATCCATCTATCTGAATATCTGTCATCCATTCATCCATCTGTCATTCATCCATCTATTTATCCATCCATCCATCTCTCTAACCATCCACCCATCCATCTATATCTGTCATTCAATCATCCATGCATTTATCCATCCATCCATCCATTCAAATATCTGTCTATCTGTCATCCATCCATCTCTATCCATCCATCCATCCATGCATCTATGTCTATCTGCCATCCATCCACCTCTCTAACCATCCATTCATTCATCCATCTAAATATGTCATCTATTCATCCAAACATGTATGTCATTCATTTATCTATCTATTTATCCATCCATGTCTATCTACCGTGCATCTATCTCTCTGTCTGTCGGTCTATCTATCTCATTCATCCATTTCAATCTATCATCCATCCAACAATATCTGCCATTCATTCATTAATTTATCTATCTATCCATCCATCCGTCATCCATCCATCCATCTATATCTGTCATCCTCTCTTATTTATCTATCTTTTCTGTTTGAATTTGTCTGTCAATCATCCATCTTTATAGTTCTCTTGTGAGATTATAACTTGAGAAACATCTTTTGTCTCGTTGTCTCTACTGTCACATATGAATATCAGTGTAAAGTGAGTGTATGAGGGACGAGTGATGATGTTTTACCATCTATTCTGAGTCTCCGCTGATGGGCCTCTTTCTCGTTCAGCTCGCTGAAGGGGTTTGGAGGAAGTGGCCCCGTCTCTTCCTCATCATTTCCCATGTACGGCTACATATGTGTGTTTGTGGGCAGAGAAGAGACACTAAATAAGACACTAAATAACCAAACATCGGTAATGAAATGAGGTATAACAATGACAATGTGGACCATCAGGCATGTCAATGACTGATTATTCAGAAACAGAAAATACTAGTGCTGGGCAAAGCTTAATCGCATCCAAAATAAAAGGTTGTTTTGACAATGTTAATTTATATTTAGACAAAAATATATTTGTATATAATATAAAATATACATTTAAATATCTAAGTAACAACATAGTTTTTTGTAGTTTTGTTTTTATGTATGTGTACATACATATATACATATACAGCGGGGAAAATAAGTATTGAACATATCATGTGGGAATAATATTTCTATAGGAGCTCTTGACATGGAATTGAACTAGATTTTGGTAAAAATACAAAAAATACAAACATAAAAATAAAACAAACAAAAAAAAAATCTGAAAAATGAGTTGTGTAATAACAATAGCTATGTTTCCATCCACCTAATTTTATGCGCATTTTGGATATGCGCATAAAAAAAAAGGGTTGATTTTGAAAATGCGCATAAAAAAACATCTGTGCATAACTGAGTAGGATAAACTTTTTATTCGATAAGAAAAGATGTGCATAAACTACGATGGAAACACTTTTACCGCACAAATTCCAGTGTGCGCATTTGATTCGAATTTGATTTTGTGGCACAAGTCATTTATTAAATGAAGAAAAGATTGACGCAACTTCTCCTACTGCTGCAAATTCAGTTTTTACTGTTGATATTTGGCGCCAGTTAATCAGGAAGTGACGATTTTGTTCGCTTTGACTCGTTGGATGGAAACGCTGCTTTATTCGCACGTCTTTTATGCGATAATCCAGTTTTGCACATAAAGTTCATTCGCATTTTTGGATGGAAACATAGCTAGTGAAATCACACAAGGAGAAAGAACTGAACTACTGAAATGTATTTAATTCTTTATATAAAAGTGTTATTTGGTGATGTCAGCTTAAAGATGCCTCTCATATGGAGAATGAAGTCACGTGCAACATTTAGGTATGAGTTTTTCACCGACTTCTACAGAGTGTAAACATCTTGATGGTTCTGTGGGTCTTGTCTATCTAATTTGATCTTCATTTTGTATTGTATTAGAGTCAGGTGATTTGCTGGGCGACTGTACAGCTTGATTTTCTTTCTCTGAAAGTATTTGAGAGTTTCCTTGGCTGTGTTTTGGATCATTGTCTTGCTGAAACGTCTACCCTGGTTTCATCTTCATCATCCTGATAATGTAGATGTTGGACTGGCAGAGGGTTGATGAAGAACTACTGAGAGATTTCAGCTGCTGTCTGGGCATTCACTGCCTTTCTACACCTCCCTTTCTTCATGTGTTCAATATTTTTACCTGTGTCATTTCATTTCATTGCATAACTTTATTTGTAAACTAATTAAATTTGTTTTCTTTGCATATATGGATTTCTTTGGTTGTTGAACATCTGGTGAAAATTCAACAGCACCTTTAGACAAAAATGGTGACATGTTCAATACTTATTTCCCTCCACTGTATATAATATATACACATATATTGTGTCAAACTTTTAATTCGGATGCAATTAATTTTTCACCAACACAAAGAAAAAGTATCTTCTAATATTAAATAACAAAAAACGTGAAGTGGAGACACTGCAAATCCAAAACTAGTCACTTCATGCATACTGAAAACAGAAAAATGTGCGATAACGACATACAAAAACACCCTGGGAGTTTACCTGAACTGGCGACTGTCCCTTAAAGAGAAAAACAGAGCTTCATAAGACCCTGCTTTAAAATCTTCTACAGACTAAACCTGATTCCTCCAATAGAAAGAGGCTGACCCTCAGACATAGTTTAAATGTCTCTGAGAGGATCTGGCGCCCCCTAGTGACAGGGATGCCTGTGCAGTCTATGACCAGCTTAAGATTGATAATAAAAAGTTGTGACTCACCGGAGGTCTCTCCACCACAATCCCTGCCAGCTTCTGGGACTGCGGTCCTGCTGTCATTACGTCAAAGCGGTTCTGTTCACGAATCTGCCAAAATGAAAAAAGAAAAAAAAACACTTCTTAAATCCCAGTGACATTGAAGAAAACATGAAATAAGACAGTTAATCCTATACCCTGATTTGCACATTTGGGTTGAGTTATCGAGTTATTATTCTGCATTCTGTCTATGAAACACTATATTTCTATGCTCACTGTGTTGAGTTTGTTTGCCAGTGTTTTGAGTTTACAGCAGAAATGTGCGCCATGCTACTGTAGCAAATTCAAATTTTATTTGTCACATACAGAGACATAACACAGTATGATATGCAGTGAAATGCTTACAAGACCACTCGTGACCTTCAAATAGTAACAACCAGGGGTTGACATTAACACCGGCCAACCCGCCAAATGTGAATAGATTTCAGCTGTGGCGAATTAGACAGACATTCCCCTCCCACTAGCCACTTTGGGTGTTTGAAAATAGTATTTAAATTGTAGTATTCTTAAAAGCAAAGTTCAACAATAAGGATGCCCATCGAGAAGCAGCACGACTGACAAAAACAACTGTGTTTGCGCGAGTTTAAGAAAGCAGGTAAATACCGAATGAGAGGATAATCACGCGCATGGAGAGACTCTCACTCACTGACGAGGGCTTTAGTGTTGTGCGCACAGCTGATGTGATGCGTGCGAGTGCTTATGCTTGTGTGCTCCTGTTTACTTGCGCGAAGCAACCATCCCTGGAAACGCAACTGATGCGATCGGTTCTCTTTGAAATAGACCTGACAAAAAGCGATGCTTGCTTGCTTTCAAGAGTTTGAAACTTTAAAAAAAAAGTGTGTTTTTCACCTGCTTTCTTTTACAGTTATTTTTTATTTATGGTTTAATTATCATCCTTTACAATATCATTGCTTTAAGAGATCAGCATCCAATTCATGTATAATGAACTGGTGATCTGGGACCTTTAGCAAGGACAGACTACTGTGCATAGTTCTAGATACATGACAATAATTGTTTATAAAATGTCAATTGTTTTTTAAGAAAAGTTTTGTTGAATAAAAAGTGCATGTATACAGCTAAATTTTGCGTGTTTTGGAAATTTCTAATTATTTCAAATTTGTGGCTAAGAAATTATTTATTTATTTGTTTATTTTTGGTGTGGCCAGAGAAAAAATAGGTAAACCCTTAGTGTTGAGCCATGAAAAGTCTTGTGAAACAAGAACTAATTGCAATGCGACATTATGAAACCACAACCTATTTGCTCATGCTAATTGAGCAAGGTCATACACAACACACAAAAAGTGAAATGAATGAGGAGGCATGTGGACATAATGCAAAATCTAAATTAAGTAATTTTAGCATGCCAAAGTCAAATTTATGCATATATATATATATATATATATATATATATATATATATATATATATATATATGTTCCTGTTATATATGTTCCTAACAACAAAATTGTGGCTGGTGAAAATGGTGAGTAGCTAATAATGTTGGAAAACTACTAGCCACAGCGGCTGGTGATCAAAAAAGTTATTTTCAAGCCCTGGTAACAACAATAGCAAAATAATAAAATAATAACAACAGCATCTAAACTATGGAGAAATAGAAGTTATGCAATAGAAAATAAAAGCAAATATAAAATACTTAAATACTTTCGATATCGAGTATGTGGCTGTAGAAAAAAAGTATAAAGTATACAAATATATAAAAGAGCTATCTGTACAACCAGAAACATGAAAGTAGGGCTGGGTAATTAATCGAAAAGTAATGGAAATCAACATTCAGAACTTATAATCGATCTAATTTTTCCAAGTCAATTTTTTTCAGTCACTTTCTTTACTGCATGTGGAGTCACGTGACCCCGCTCGTGTACAAGGCATGTTGTAAAAATGTAGCTGCTGAACTGAAAAATGTTCAGCACTTTGCAGCCACATCTGATCTCTGGTCAAATAGGACGATGGACCCATTTATTGAGCCTTACTTTGCACTACATTGACGATGACTGAAAGCTGCGCCAGAGATGCCTTAATTTTCCGTTACATTAAAATGTGTTTTAATTTCAGTTGTTCAATGCTTATGTTCAATTAATAATAGTAGATAGTGTGTTTCCTTTAATTATTTTAAAATCGAGTAATGCACCCTTCGTTCAAAAATCTCTCACTTGTAATATGTGAGCATTTTTATTGTACAAAACCTGTCAGTGAACAAAGAGGGCAAAAAAATAATATAAATAACTAAAATAATTCATCTTAATCGAGTTAAAACGTTCAATTAATCGAGATTTTGATTTTAGGCCAAATCGCCCAGCCCTACATGAAAGTGTTTCTGACAAAGTGCCTGGTGCATAAGAGAGGAGGGAGTGTATCCTTCAGGTCTTGGAATGTAAACAGTTACTCAAACTTCTTTCATCATAAAGTAAACCCAAAACAACAGTAACCAATCTGAGCTCCTCCATGTGACCTGACATTTGCTAAACACGCATGCACTCAACGAAAAAGTATAAATAAAGGACTCTTTTTCAGGATTTTAAACTGTATATATATATATATATATATATATATAAAACAAAAAAATTGTTCTTAAATTAATTGGTTCATTAATCCAGGATTGTTTGTAATATCCTAAAAAAATTATTGTAGTGTTTATTAAGTCTGAATAAGTCTTTATTTTGTGTTAATTTGTGTTAAAATTAGAATCATATTGGCTTAGTTTGTTTTTGTAAAAAAGGGTGTGACGTCTCATTTTGGTGTCTGCATCAATTTACATGTTTAAAAGTGACTTTAAATGCAAATTAAGTATTTAAATGCAACAAAAAGTATCAATTTTAATGTTTCAAATAAATTTTTATGAAAATTCAATAATAAAAATATGGATGGATGACGATAATGTTTCATGTGTCATTCAGCGTATTGCTCATATTTACATAAAACTTCTTTACGTTTGTTTGCATGCAAAGCTGACCTTATTTCTCTTCAGCAGGACTTCACTGGGGTTCGTGTTCAGAGGGACAAACTGGTTGGGATCTTCAATGCGTATCGGAGTCCCGCTGGCGTTTCCCCCATCATCAGATTTCATCCACTGGAAAGATAAGAGTGAAAAAATTGTATATAAATACACACACACAGAGAAAAAAGAGATTTAGTAGAGAAATGAAGAAAATAAATACATACTGAGATTTGTTTAGAAAGTTAATAGAGTGCAACAGTTAAATTATGGAAAAAATAAGCTCAGAGAAAGTTCATTGATTGTATATGCTTTATTATACATCAGTTCACTTTAATTCATTCCCAAATGTACTGTAGTGTTTACTAAAGTAAATTGTGCAGAAAAACATCATCACGTATCATCATGACACCGGAAAGAACGTTCCACCAATCAATTTGCAGTGAGTACAGTGTGTTTTTATTTGGAATAAAATTCTCAATGCTTCATGAGATTGTAGTTCTGTCTGGTACTGTTGTCTTTTTGTCTCACTTTTGCATATTTCAATCAAAGTTAGCAATGTTGTAAATAACATTATAACTGGTTGGTTTGGTTCATCACTTCAACCAAGACTATATTTTAAAATTCCTATAGGGGGAAAATAAACGGGAGAAAATGCTTCCTGAACTAGCATGTTTGGAAGACAGGAAAGAAACTAATGTACTCAACAGTATGAATCCCATTATTGTTATTAATAATATTTTTTTAAAATATCAAATACAATTAATTAAAATATGTAAAGATTGATTTTTATCTAGACCCAAACTTTTTCGTATGAAGGGCCAAAAACCAAATATCATTCAGAGCCATGGGCTGATGATAAATATACCAAACTACATTAAAGTTGCCATGAGTAATTTCCTAATTTATTTCATAACATTTAAAAAGAAATAGAAAACATCATTTTGAATCATATTAACTAATCCAGTATAACTTTGTAATTATAACTTACTGGATATATAAACAAAATAAAGGTTACTTTAAATTTGAAATGACAATCTCTAAACCATCCCCATCCTTCTCTTCTCAGATAGGATGGGGGCCAAATCAAAAGCTACCATTGGCCAACTTTGGGAATCTCTGATCTAGACTTTACACATCTGCTCTAAAAATCACTTATAGATTCCAATTACTATAAATAAAATGTAATAAATGCTTACACATATTATGTATTTAATGTGCTCTTGATTATTAAAAATTAATGAAATAATTTGAACCAAATTAAACTTCATTTAAAAGAAAAAATGTTATTACATTAATAATTCCCACTAAAACCATTTCTATGGAAGATTTTTTAAAAACTGTCATTACATAGTATTTATTGATAATGATTTGAATGATAATTAGATATTAGTACATGTTTCTTGATTACAAAAAAATGTAATGCAACTATTCAAATGTGACCTGTTTGTTCTGTTCTTTATTTATTGATTAGTATTTTTTTGTGTGTATGTTAAAATTGTTAAGACAAAGCAAGAAAGGAATCCATAAACATTTCACAGCGCCTTACAAGTGTAATACAAACGCCTCGGCCACTAGAGGGCAACAGAAAACTGCTTATTTGGCGTCAGAGTCCTGAACAGAGCGTCAATCCTCCAGTAAACTGACAGAAGTTATGAGGTTTTTAAAGTGTATCTGTGAGGACAGAAATATGAGCTCATATCATCTCCACCGAGACTGTCAGGTATGCTCAGGAAATAACCACATTCTTTCTCCTACGCAAAATACACCAGACGACTGTCTGACATGACAGATTTACTATTTTAGAGATCCTTTTTCTTTCAGCATTAGGGACGGTCGACGAGGACCTAAAATTATATCCCAGTATTTTCTGTATTTATTGCGATACAGTGTAATAAATAAACAAATAATACAGGATCAAAAAGACACGACAACAAATGTTTTACGTTACTTCAACTTCTTTTAGTACAATAAACAGTTTCAAATTTATTTATTTATATCAATGAATGTATTTTGTTTAATTGGTGCAAGAAGAAATGAAGAATTTGATTTCATTTTAGTTTGACTGAACTTAAAACAGGGTTCACACATTTTTACTACAAAATTTCCAGGACTTTTTCAAAACTTTCAGGTAAATATTCATCACCTAATGTTTCATATAATGTCTATGTACACGTAGTAAAGAAAATAAAATGTATTACAGCATATCAAAAAACGTGACAATCTATGCAGCTTCAATTTAATTTTATATCTATAAAATAGTTTTTAGAAAATATCTTGCTGTCTGTGTGAACATTTTAGAAAGAACAGTAAAAAATTAGCCTTTAGCACCAACAATACCTTACCTCTGTAGTTAGAGATTTAAACCACACATTAACTCCAAATAAGTAAAAACATAGAAGCAACATAGAACATAGAAACAAAATACGTAATCTGATCAAACATGACGAGAATAAACACAACTGTGCCATTATATGGTTTTATCTGTCTTTCAAACCATCATGGGATTTTTTTTTAATAATAAAAGTTATTTTATTATGTTTATAATGCTATGCTAATCGACCTAGCCTTTATCACAGTCTAGAATACTATAAGATAGCATGATTTCTTCCTCATTCTGTGATATGAAAGATGTCTGGTCATAAAACGAAGGGATTTCAAACACTCAACTGAGAATAAGAAGTGAATTTAAAGTTCAAGTACAACTGTAAATGTTTGTAATCTCTGTAAACAGACTCATGCACACACAAAACTGTATTGTCTATTAATAGATTGCACAGACAGATTCAGATTCAAGGTTTTATCATTATATTGTGGTAAAAATAATTCTTATAGTGAGGAAATTTTTTGCCTGTGAATTAAACAAAAAGATACCAGCAGTTTTTCCAGTGCTGGGTTGTGGCTGGAAGGGCATCGGCTGCGTAAAACACATGCTGGATTAGTTGGCGGTTAATTTCACTGTGGCGACCCCTGATAAATAAAGGACTAAGCTGAATGAATGAATGAATGAATGAATGATACCATCAGTGCCAGACAGAATCTGCGGACAATTATTGCTATTTCTGCACAGAACTGAAAAAAAAATAGCTTTTAACTTTTTTAATATTCACAATGCAAATCCAATTAGAACCACTTGTCTGGCAAACAAAGCAAGCCTTTCATATAACAAGGTATATACAGGGAGTGCAGAATTATTAGGCAAGTTGTATTTTTGAGGATTAATTTTATTATTGAACAACAACCATGTTCTCAATGAACCCAAAAAACTCATTAATATCAAAGCTGAATATTTTTGGAAGTAGATTTTAGTTTGTTTTTAGTTTGAGCTATTTTAGGAGGATATCTGTGTGTGCAGGTGACTATTACTGTGCATAATTATTAGGCAACTTAACAAAAAACAAATATATACCCATTTCAATTATTTATTTTCACCAGTGAAACCAATATAACATCTCAACATTCACAAATATACATTTCTGACATTCAAAAACAAAAGAAAAACAAATCAGTGACCAATATAGCCACCTTTCTTTGCAAGGACACTCAAAAGCCTGCCATCCATGGATTCTGTCAGTGTTTTGATCTGCTCACCATCAACATTTCGTGCAGCAACAACCAGAGGTGTACTGTTTTCCCTCCTTGTAAATCTCACATTTGATGATGGACCACAGGTTCTCTATGGGGTTCAGATCAGGCGAACAAGGAAGCCATGTTAATTGTTTTTCTTCTTTTAGACCCTTTCTTGCCAGCCACGCTGTGGAGTACTTGGATGCATGTGATTGAGCATTGTCCTGCATGAAAATCATGTTTTTCTTGAAGGATGCAGACTTCTTCCTGTACTACTGCTTGAAGGTGTCTTCCAGAAACTGGCAGTAGGACTGGGAGTTGAGCTTGACTCCATCCTCAACCCGAAAAGGCCCAACAAGCTCATCTTTGATGATACCAGCCCAAACCAGTACTCCACCTCCACCTTGCTGGCGTCTGAGTCGGACTGGAGCTCTCTGCCCTTTACCGATCCAGCCACGGGCCCATCAAGACTCACTCTCATTTCATCAGTCCATAAAACCTTAGAAAAATCAGTCTTGAGATATTTCTTGGCCCAGTCTTGACGTTTCAGCTTGTGTGTCTTGTTCAGTGGTGGTCGTTTTTCAGCCTTTCTCACCTTGGCCATGTCTTTGAGTATTGCACACCTTGTGCTTTTGGGCACTCTAGTGATGTTGCAGCTCTGAAATATGGCAAAACTGGTGGCAAGTGGCATCTTGGCAGCTGCACGCTTGACTTTTCTCAGTTCATGGGCAGTTATTTTGCGCTTTGGTTTTTGGTTTGGATTTTCCACACGCTTGCGACCCTGTTGACTATTTTGAATGAAACGCTTGATTGTTCGATGGTCACGCTTAAGAAGCTTGGCACTTTTAAGGGTGCTGCATCCCTCTGCAAGATATCTCACTATTTTTGACTTTTCGGAGCCTGTCAAGTCCTTCTTTTGACCCATTTTGCCAAAGAAAAGGAAGTTGCCTAATAATTATGTACACCTGATATAGGGTGTTGATGTCATTAGACCAAACCCTTTCTCACTACAGAGATGCACATCACCTAATATGCTTAATTGGTAGTAGGCTTTCGAGCCTATACAGCTTGGAGTAAGACAACATGCATAAAGAGGATGATGCAACTGTAGTGGAGTAAATGAAATCTCTTTCCACATGAAATAACATATTGCAGATAACATATACATTTAATGAAAAGCAGAGAGATTTATCCAGATCTCACAATGGGCCTTTGTCCATAGTTTTTAATCAATGTCATCAATGTCAATAGCCGCTCTTCTAAGAACAGTTTGGTACGGTTACGGTTGTTTCTCCACTGAACCTGGAATGGCGTGGCATGATTACAAACCGTTCTCGGCACGTAATGCTCAGCACGGTTAGACAACCGATTCTGTGTATCAGAGCTCGAAATAAATTTTTTACTTTGTACCACCGGTGCTCCCAACTTCAAATATTTAGGAGCACCATAAAAAATGTAGGAGCACCCACCAAAAATGAATGAGCACCACTGCAAATTGTATATTAAGGGATTTATTGTATTTGAAAACAACATCAATTGGGACTAACGAAAACCAGAAACATCTAACTAATGCTGTGATGACTAATTTATATTTGTGCAATAATTCCAAAATGAATGTCTAATAATTAGAAAATATTAATGATGATGATGATGATGACAATAATACTTACAATGATTTACATTTCTCATTATCATGCTGCCTTGAATGTGAAGGCATTTAAAAAGAATATGTTTTAGAGCAGTAATCACAATACCATGATACTGTCAAACCATGATTTTTTTATCCAAGGTTATCATACTGTCATAATCTTATACCGGCCCATGCCTATTTGCATCAAACAAAAATGAAGCATTGCAGTAAAAAATATTTATTCTGCACTATTGCTTTTATATGCATGTCAATTTAATGAATAATATTTCTGCTACAAAACAAACGAAAGATTATAATAAATCATTCAATTCAAGGATGAAAGCTGCAAAGCAGTCATCAGTAACTAAATATAAAAATAATATACATCGCAAGAAAGAATGGACAAAAGAAAAAAAAAGTCTCACTTCTACCACTCTTTAAAAGTTTTGGTTTCGGTTTGTGTCATTGTAAATGCTCAGTCTCGTTATGCACTGATTGACAATTTTCTGTGTTTGTGGAAAAGTCAGCAGGCCCAATACATTCACCACATGATCCCTGTCATTGGCGCCATTATTTGTAACTTTAGGTGGGGTTTGCAAACCTGTGTACTTTTCCCTCTTCAATTACTGAAATTAATATAAATACTGAATAAATATATATTAACACATGTAAATAAATAGCCTCAATAATGGTCTTAGATTCTGTGTGGTCCAAGATATCACCCATGCCAATTTAACATGCAGGCTTGTAAAAACCAGATTCCCGAAATCATCATTTTATTTTCAGGCTCACCGTGGTCTTGATGCGTCGGTTCTCTTCGCTGGCGCCGTCTGCCACGTTCACCTTCATGTAGCAGTTTGGCGAGTTGAGCCAGCGTGTTTTCTCCCTCTGCTGCCGCTGCTGTAGTAGCTTCAGAGGGAAGCGTGGAGCGTCGTCCTCATCGAACATGAAGGCCGTCACTGTTGCAGGAATCTCCACTTCGCTCTTGTGTCGCGGCTTCTCCCGCACGATGGGGTGCCGGTATGTGTAGCCAGTCCTGTAGCCCTGAAAGGCAGAAAAACAGATAAGTCTATAAAAAACAAGATTTTAAAAAATTCTGTCAGCACTGACAGCCTTGTGGGTGGTGCACCGATTTATAGCACCATTGCACTTTGGGTTCCTGAGTTTAAGAACAGGCTCATGTAACTTTACTGATCCCGTCCCCCACCTCTCCCTTTCCAACTTTGATTTCTGTCTAGCTACTGTCCTATAATAATAAAAGCAACAACAATAATGAAATAATTATGAAAAAAATTAGAGAAATGACTGACAAAATACAAACCAAAGTTATAGAGAAAGTGCTTAAAAAGCTATAAATGTGCACTAATATGATACTAGTAATAATAATACAAAAATAAATACATTTAACTTTAAGTAATTTTAAAAATAAAAAAACTATCCAGTATAAACAGAAACAAACATGAAAAACATTTTACTTACTATAAGGACAAGACCTATTCCTACTATTTATATTGTTAAAATAAATATTAAATTCTATACAGTACAAATATGTAAAATAAATATATAATAGTGATAAAAATAATAGAGATGAAAAAGAAAAATTCAAATAAGAGTAACGTAGGATGAGATCTATTTTTAATGTATATATTAATATATATAATAATATATACACTCGTAGCAGTGCGATATGGCTGTATATCAGCACTGATGGGAGGCGAGCGTTGGCTCGCGGCCACAGGCCGAGTGCCTTAATGTCCCACCAGTGCTGATTTACAGCCATTTTGCACTGCTACCAGTGTGATATTGCGTTTATACAACAGTTCGACAGCATAATCGTGTGTAGAAAAAAGAAAACCAAACACGGAGAGTCTTAAACCCGCTTTTGAACGAGGAACTAGTTTCTTCCGCCATTCATTCAGATCTGCAGCTTACGTTACAACAGCAGAAACCGTTGCTTAAAAATACAACTTTACTATAGAGCTATAGACCATTTTCTTCGTTGCTGCATGGAGGGCACCATAGTGACCAGTGCCTTCCGGTAGGATGCTAAGAACTTCCGTTAAGAATTGTCATTAGCCAGGGGTCCGTTTCCCAAACAACGACGTAACTCGCGGCTGAACTATCATAGTTCGATGCATCGTTTGGGGAAAGAACTATGTAGTGACGAGTGTTTCCCAAAACCCCTAGTTTCTCTGTCGCAGATCCATTGCTTAAACCACGTTAGTTATAACGTAAAACGCCCATAATGATGCTCTAAACGGGGTGGAGCAAACAACTTCTTTAGAAAACAACCCCACCATTTCTTTGTGCAAATTATATTGTTTTACACAAACACGCATTTAAAATAAAATCCAATATTAGTTTTGTTAAAAACATGCACTCGTTTCCCATATGCAAATGGCACATATAGGGCCTGTGTTTGCTTTACTAATATAATTGAGAAGTTGAACATTACATATTCTATTCTAAAACATAAAATCACTTACAAAAGCTAACACTAATATCTAATATCATATATAAATCATATCAATAAATAAATAATGAGGCTATTTATTATAAATATATTTACTTTAATAATAATATTAATGATGATGATGATGATTATTATTATTATTTAGGATATTGTTTATTTATAAAAAAAAAAAATACAATTTGACACATGCAAACCACAGCAGAAGGTTCTAACCAACAGACCCATGTCATATACAGCAGAGATACTTAATAAATAACCCACTATAAAATAAAAGAATTAACGCATGCTATGTTTTTTATTTTCACAAGCTTTGGAGACGTAACATAATTTCCGCTTTTAAATATACCTATAGCTTTCGCCATGAGGCTGTGTTCAAAATGATATAAATGTTTTCAAAGTGCACTGCGAAGGGAGCAAAATTGTAAACATGAAGATCGCTAAAACTGAACTGTAAAAATACTTTGAAAGCAAATAACAACTAAGAGAGATGACCTTAATGCTTTTTTATTTTTAATAATTCCAACTTTGAATGTTAGAATGTTCCAAATGAATAGGGCATAGGGGGGATAAGTGGGAATAGAACACAGCCAGGAACTATGCTTCTAACTACAGCTCCAGAGGTGTTGTTTCAAGTGCTCAAGTTTGCGACGCAGTTTGCGAATGTTCGTTGGAACGATGGATTTGGGAAACAGCAAATCAACGAACTATGTTTGTAATGACGGAATTTGCGACCTTAGTTGGCTAACGATGGTTTTGGGAAACGCACCCCTGAGCAGCATTTCTCAACTGGGTGTCAATACGGCTGCGGAGTGTTTTTGGGATGCAAAACTTTGATTTTGAAAGAAAGAGGTGTTAAAGTCGTTATACTTCTGTCAGATGCAGTTAAAGTGCGAGAAAAAAAACACTCTCCTGATTCAGTGTCTGCTGTCAGATCAGATGCTGAAATATAGCGCGACCTGTCAGCTGATATAATGTACTCTGCGGCTCTTCAATAATGTCACAAACTAAAACAATACCTCACTGCATTACAAAAAGCAAACCATTTTACTGGCATGAAACTAGCAGGTTTCCAATAAATTACCAATAAAAGTCTGTTACTCATACTATTCTTGCTGATTTGCATGTTGATTCTAATTGGGAGCGGTTTATGTTTCATTTAGTTAGTTTGTGTTGTGTATTTACTATGGTATGGGTTTTTCTGTCATTTCAAAATGCCACTTTATTTTCACTTTGTGACACCTATTCAATCAATGTGTCAGTGGGACAGTACAATACGTGTGTCAAACACTTTGATGAATTACATTTGTTTGGATTAGCTATAAATTTGAAATAAAGAGAAAATATTGACTTTAGCAATGACGAGACAAGATGCCGTCTGACAATGGGAAAAATGCCTTGCAGCAGTTGTTTTTCATCTAATTAGATATTATTTTTTTTAAATAATCAGTCCAGGAGGTGGCGCTGATCAACAGCAGTATTAGTTCAAAGACGTTAAAAGCAGGTAAAATAGACTAAAAGTATCATTTCAAAGCTGTCCAAATGTGACTGTTTATACGCATCAGCTGCCGACCGGAAGTTCGAAGCATCCACCTTAAGCATACAGGCAAAGCATAATGGGTAATTATGCGTTCTAAGAAAAAGGTCTATATTTGAATGATTCTCTAGCGTAATGTCTAAAGTGATGACAAAACAGGTGATTTTGCTGACATTTTAAGATTATAAGGCTAAACAGCATGAAATGCCATCAGTCTACAGAGATTTCCAAGTATTGCTCTGTTGTAATTGGGATATCACAATAATCAACCCCGAAAAACCCAAAGCAAAGCAAACACTAGCAGATTACAGTAGTGTAAATACAGTATAATAATAGTAAGAAAAACCTTACAAAATAAAACAAGACAATTCTAGTAAGAGTAAGGACAAAACTCTTGTTGTAAATTTCCAATTTTCTTAAAACATATAAATGATCTTAAATATAGAATAGTTTGCAGAATGTGTACGAATCGTCAACTATAAACGGCACCATCTTTAAATCTCCGTCTGCATTTCCAGCACATTATGTAAGAGCATCCAGAAAGAGTCGAGCAGAAGCAGGAGAAACGCCTGGGTTCAGTGGAAGCGGATGGCGGCGGCTCTCTGAGCGACACACCATATCATTATCATCTTCCACATTACTCTATTCGTCTCCGCGGCTGAGAAAACACACTTTCCACATGCCTGCATTCCTCTCTCACGGACAGAGAGAAAAACAGCGCAGTCTTCACAGCTGGAGAAAGAGACGGACACTGAGAAGAGAGGAGCACTCTGGCAACTCCACTTTGTCTCTCTTTACATCTGTCGTCTTTTGTCTGCCTAATAGGAGAGGAAGGGGCGGAAAATAATGAAAAAAGATGAAGAACGAAGCGATTTTCCAGTCTCTCTGCTGTGACTGTTCCCCTCAAACACAGTTGGACTAGTAGTAAAGCAGTCACTTAGCAGTCTTTTTTATTTTTTTAGCTTGAAGTTTAAATACACTCATCCACTTTATCTGTATAATGACAGACTGTCAACCTTTATGTCATATGAAATGTGCTGTGATTTCTATATTCCAATGCGACTTCTGTATAAGCATCACACATTTGCAGTTTGTGAATTTTCCGCATAAGAGTAGTTTCACTATTACTTTTAATAGGTTTCTTTTGGCTTGATGTCACATGCTTTTAACGACCACCAGAGCAGTTTTAGTTTCTATCTTTTATTTATTTATTTTAATTGAAAGGATTTATTGCGAATTAAAATGCTTGTTTCTAAATGATACAACACTGATTTTTAAACACAACTAATGCTAATGGTATTATTGCCATTCATCACTTGTTCATTTATTTGAACTTTTGTCACTAAAGGAGTCATGAACTGAGAAACAAGACATCATTAGCTGCATTTCCACTGTCAGGCCATTGTGAGCCAGGTTTTTTATCTGGCCGGGCTGGGCTGATCGCCCCGGAGTTTGAGCAGTGAGGCTGAAATCATGTCGCGTTTCCACTGACAGGCCAATAACTTGCAGTGCAGCATGCAACCCCACCCTTAGAACGCGTCAACGAATCAAACGTCACACAACCCACCTAGTTCAGCGGGAATCAGGCAGACAAAAAACACCATGGCATCATCAAGCAAGGAATAAAATGGAGACAACCGACAACAAACAAATTACCCAGCGCACCATCCATAATATAAAACCACAGAATTTATCTGTTAATAAATCCGTATAAAACATTTTTTTATAACATCCTTGTTTCGGCAGAACGGCACATCTAGACATTCTCCCTAAAGCATAATTATGATTTAAAATATAAAAAATTCTTCTGATAAAGCTCTACATTTAAAATTTGTTTAATTTTACTACGTCATATAAAACATAAACATTTGTTTGAGGTCATAGAACACATTTTTTTGTGCAGTTTTTCCCAATCCGTTTATAAAGCAGTGCAGGACTGGATAACAGAAAGCAATTGAAAACTCCGCCTCTGCTTTCACTCTGCCCCGAAGTCCCAGCTGGCTCGCTTTGGCCCAAGGTATTCAGCGGGCCGAAAAAGGCCAGCCACTGGCCCGAGAAAGCCCTGCTTTGGCCCGATCAAGCCCCGACAGTGACTATGGAAACGTGGCTGGACCTGGCTCGTTCGCTTCAGTGGAAACGTGGCTATTGTGCTATATAAACATCCAGGGGTGTGTTTCTCAAATAATGCTGAAACTCTCGGCTGAATTGCTGAAATATGATGCATCTTTTAGGAAATAAATGTAACTACAAGTGCTTTCCAAAAAAAAAAAAAAGATTTGGAAGATTCATCTTTTGAACTAAGATGTAAATGTCCATAATGGTGTAGCATAACGATTTCCTGATGCTTTAAAAAAAACATTAAAATCTATTAAACACATCATAACATCTTGTGAAAACGTTCCATTCTGCACCGCACAAATGTGAGTAACTGTTTGTTTTATGTTGTCACTACTGCTTTGTCTTTCCTTAGGTTCAGTTTAATAGGGTATTTCAATCTCAAGCCAACACCTACCAGGTTGTCCAGCATCCTCATGAGCGACTCGAACTCCAGCTCTCCCAGCCTCCACTTCTGCTGGGAGCCCATGTTGACTCCAACCTGCGCCACTCCCTGTGTCCGAGCTTTAAACTTCTCCAGATCCAACACGATTAGGTTCTCCATTCCTCCAGCACAGGAGAATGCATTCACCTGGACAGAAACAAGGACATTTTTATACAAATTATACTACACTGAAGTGAAGTTTTATACTTATCTGAACTGAACTCAATTTACTAGAACCACACAACTCTCCTACCTGCCTGAATTGCTGGAATGTTCCACAATTTGAAATATTATGGCTTTTACTCTGTTTATTGTGGCTTTTACTCAGCTGTTTTGACATAACCAACATTGAGCTATAGAAATGAAGACTGAAATTGAAAACAACTGGACATCAGAATGACACGAAATAGCAGCTCTGCTTAACAGAAATTAAACGATGATTAACTTTTTGTTTGGTTAACAGAGTTTCAGTGCAATTGATTTTAGCAGGATGGTAAAAAAAAACAAAGTTTTTAAAACAATTTTAATATGTGTGTCTTAACCCTTGTTCGACCATTTAAAGGTTGCACACGACAAAAAAAAGGTAAAAGTATCATGTTTTTTTTATGCGGATATCCCTACCAGCTGTTCTTATAATAACTACCAACATTTTATTCATGTTAAACTATTTAAATAAGTTTCTTTAAATAAGCATCAGAACCAGTGTTGGGGAAAGTTACTTTAGAAAGTAATGCATTACAATATTGAGTTACTCCCCAAAAAATTTACTAGTTGCATTACTTGCATTATAAGTAATGTGTTACGCTACTATTGAGTTACTTTTGTGTTACTTTTTTTACAGACCTGGCTGAGGCTTGATCTCTTTTAAAACTTGCAGATCAGTTTTTTTCTTCTTTTAAATAGAGGAGCTCTGCATTTAACAACATGTTGTATAACCTTTAGAAAAAAACACATAAAAAAAATGAATGTAGGATAACGATATCTTCTGAGAACTTCATGACCATGCTGTATATTCAGATTAATGAAAGTTCGAAGCAATCTGTTTGCTCCTTTTGTACTTTCCATCTTATTAAAAAGTAAAATCTTTGTCCATTCAGATAATCCTCGTTTGTTCCATGTGTTCGAAATAATGAGAATATTTCCATTGCAGAAATGTAAGGCCCTGCCATCTTCATTTCTGTCTGTTCCTGCATTCTCTCATTGTGTGCGGGATTCAACCTGACTACGATCGTTTTAATTCAGCAATTTATTAAAAGCAATGTAACTAAGCAAAAAAGTAACTAGCATTACATCTTTAAAAAAGTAACTCAAATATTACTACTTAATCTTTAAATGTAATGCGTTACTTGTTACTTCGAAAAGTAATATTATTACGCAACTCACGTTACTAGTAATGCATTACCCCTAACACTGATCATAACATTAGCTTTTTATATATATAAAAAAACAAAATTAATTAAATAATTTTCACATATTAAATCCTAAGCAGATTTTTTAAAATTATTATTAAACTACTGAATAAGCCAATGATCAGAAATAACACACATTTTGATGCATTATTTGTGCAGCATCTATCAGTCACACACAAATACAGATTTTCTAATATATACATGTAAACACACATATCCATACCAACACTCCACACAAAGTTACGTAATTATAATTAACATGGCCCGCAGAACTGAAAAGCAATTACTTGCTCCACAGGCCAAACCTGTGAAAAAGTGTGCCAAAATACTTGAATAAACAACCTTTCCATTGATGTTTGGTTTGTTAGGATGGACAATATTCGGCTGAGATGCAACTATCTGAAAAATCTAATTTTTGAGAATAATCACCATTATTGCTGTCTAAACTAACTTCTTAGCAATGCACATTACTAATCGGTTTTAATCAGACATCTATGTGCTGAAGGTGTTGACAGTGGCTATTTTTATATCTAGTGTAAAACAAATGTATGAAAAGAATTAAGGATAAAATATACTACTCAAAAAAAAAGAACACTTGGGAGTTCCATTGTGCTGTTTAAGTTTTCCCTTTTTATTTGAGCAGTGTATACACATTTCATTAAAGAAATATCCCGTTTGCATTAACAGAG
The DNA here is from genome assembly GCA_903798195.1 of Danio kyathit. Lineage (NCBI taxonomy): Eukaryota > Metazoa > Chordata > Actinopteri > Cypriniformes > Danionidae > Danio > Danio kyathit. The sequence continues at coordinate 36,122,765 of LR812540.1, forward strand.
CTAAAATGATCACAAAATTAAAACAAAAAGGACAAAAATGTCTACAAGAAACACAAAAGTGAACATCTACAGGTCTTACGGTCGTACTTTATGAGTGTACTGTGTGTATGAAAGCACAGGTGGATGTATCGAACCTTAAAAGCATCATGAACATTTTACCTGAATTTCACAGGCATACTGAGCGCTGTAAATGTAGTGAAAGGCCTCTTCGATGGTCTCTCCGAGAGCTACAATCCCATGGTTCCTTAAAACCAACACCTGCAACGCACACACACATAAACAAATATCTTTCAAATTTGCATACCAACTGCATTTTTTGTGGTCACACTCAACCACATCTAAAGGATAAATGCAAGAGAGTGGTATTTTTTGCTGCCAGAGAGGAGTTTGTTTACCTTCGCTGTGGGGCCGAGGGCCTTCTGAAGCTCTACACGCTCCTCTTGTTCATCCAGACTGCCCTGGTAGTTGTAGTAGGCAATGTCACCCAGGATCAGAGCCTCCTGAGAGATGGGCAAAAGGCCGCACTTCATGGATGACACCTGACGTAAGACAGAAGAGATCAGTGCACATCAAAGTGGAGTAATAATTATACTGGCTTAAGAAAGGCAACATAATATTTTCTAATTTAAACCTCAAATTATTGATTTCTAAGACTAAAATATCTGAAAGAAACTTATTAAGCTATACTTAGCTATAAAGCTATACACTGCAAAAATGCTTTTCTTACCTCTGTTTCTAATCTAAATATCTAAAAAATCTTAAATCAAAGGCAGTTTACTCAAAACCTTAATTTTTTATGCACTTTGATGAAACTAACAAAAGGTATATTGTACACTTTTTTTCTATCATCAGCAATAAATGTGAGAAGGTGAAATGTGCAAGCAATATTTGAAAACCTGCTAGCAAAATGCTTAAATGATGTACTAACAACTTTCCAAAAATGATGCTAGCAGATAAAGCATGTTAGAAATGTTATGATTTCGTTAAAACATGTTCTGTTATAAACATGCTAGCAACATGTTAAAACATTCAAGTAACTTGTCAACAAAATGATGAAACATGCTGACATGTTCATATGTTATAAAAGTGCCAAGAACAAATATTGCAAACATGCTAGGAACTTGTTTAAATGTTAACAATGTGCTATAAAGCTAGAAAAATGCAAGTAATTTGCTAGAACTTGTGAATGATATGCTAAAACAAAGGTAGCAACTTGCTAAAAAATAAACAAACAATTAACAACATCTTAAAACACGATAACAACTTTAAAATCATGCTATAAATGTGCTAATAGAGCATACAGCAGCAGTAGCCGGTGTGCTTATGTACTAACAACTTTCCAAAAAACAAGCTAGCAGATAAAGCATGCCAGAAATGTTATGATTTTGTTAAAACATGTTATGTTATGTTACAAACATGCTAGCAACAAGGTAAAACATTCAAGTAACTTGTTAACAAAATAACAAAACAAGCTTAAATAATACAAACATGCTAGGAACTTATTAAAATGTTAGCAATGTGCTATAAAACTAGAATCATGCTAGTAATTTGCTAGAACTTGCTACGAATGTGCTAAAACAAAGGTAGCAACTTGCTAAAAACAATAAACACACAATTAACAACTTCTTAAAGCATGACAACAACTTTAAAAACATGTTAGAAATGTGCTAAAAAGCTATCAAGCTAACATGTTCAAATGTTATAAACATGCCAAGAACTTGTTCAAATATTACAAACAAGCTATAAACTTGTTAAAATGCTACATGCTGCTAGTAATTTATTAAATGTTAACAATGTGCCAGAAATCTAGAAACATGCCAGTAATTTGGTTGAACTTGCTAACGATGTGCTAAAACAAAGGCAGCTACTTGCTAAAAATGATAAACAAACTATTAACATCTTAAAACATGACAACGACTTGAAAAACATACTAGAAATGTGCTAAAAAGTTATCAAGGTAATATGTTAAAACGTTATAAACATGCCACAAACTTGTTCAAATATTACAAACATGCTGAACTTGTTAAAACGCTACATGCTACTAGTAACTTATTAAAATGTGCTATAAAGCTAGAAACATGCTAGTAATTTGCAAGAACTTGCTAACAATATGCTAAAACAAAGGTAGCAACCTGCTAAAAATGATAAACAAATAATTAACAACATCATAAAACATGACAACAATGTTAAAAACATGTTAGAAATGTGCTAAAAAGCTATCGACTTAACATGTTCAAATGTTATAAAGATGCCCAGAACTTGTTCAAATATTACAAACATGCTAGGAATTTATAAAATGCTACATGCTGCTAGTAACTTTTTAAAATGTTAGCAATGTGCTATAAAGCTAGAAATATGCTAGTAATTTGCTAACGTGTGCTAAAACAAAGTTAGCTACTTGCTTATTAACAACATTTTAAAAGATAACAACTTTAAAACATGCTAGAAATGTGCTAAAAACTATCAAGCCAGCATGTTTAAATGTTATAGCCTAAACAAGCAAAGAACTTGTTCAAATATTACAAACATGCTAGGAACTTATAAAATGTTACATGCTGCTAGTAACTTTTTTTGTTATAAAAAAATGCTTTTTCACAAGTAATTTTCTAGAACTTGCTAACGATGTGCTAAAACAAAGGTAGTAACTTGCTAAAAACAATAAACAAACAATAAACAGCATCTTAAAACATGACAGCAACCTTAAAAACATGCTAGAAATGTGCCAAAAGCTATGAATAGAGCTTACAGCAGCAGTGGCCGGTGTGCTTATGTGAATGACGCAGCGCACGTCAGGTCTGATGGAGTAGATGGCAGAGTGCGGACTGAAGCCGGCAGCGTCGATGCGCAGGTTGGTGGAGCCCTGATCGATCACATCGCCCAGGATATTTACCTTCACCTGCAGAACAGAAGAAACATGACTGTGAAATAAATATTAGCGCGTTTCCTTCGATCTCACTGCTTATGTAACCAAACACAAGTATCAATAGACAGACTGTACATCTTCAGTCCCATTTCCTATTCGCTCTGATGTTGTGCACATAATCAGGAAGGAACAATCTGTGCAGATAAACAGAGAACCGGTGGATGATTCAATTAATATTATAAATAAGCCTCCAGGTCTTCGTTTAGTGATGACCAATGCTGTTGATGGATATTTTTGGACATCACTGTTCAAACATCTGCAGCCAGTAAGATTTATTTTTCACAGAAATGAATAGTTTTATTCATCGAGGAAGCATTAAATGAATCAAAAGTGACATTTAAAGTATTTAAAATAATGATTGTAATTAGTATTCATCAGAGAAGACTCGAGACTTGAGTAATGACGCTGAATATTCAACATGGAATAAATTAAGTTTTGAAAATGTACTAACTAAATAGCAGTTATTTTAAATTGTAATAATATTTCACATATTTTTGTGCATTTCTGAGCAACTGAATGTAGCCTGGGTGAAGTTCGAACCACTGTGTATGTACATAAATGAATCAGTCACTGGATATGTGTATAGTTTTTATCATATGTCCTGATTAAAGGCATTTTTACATGTCTGATTTGTTTATAGCTCTGAAAAAGATCACATGCAGACAGTACCAGCCCACCCAACATGCACCCCATATTAGTCAGGGGGCCAAAACTGATATTGTAACTTATGTTGACACCTCAGGGTACAAGTTGACAACCTATACAGTGTTAATATTTGACCCCTTAATATGTATTCTAGACAGGTTGTCAGCTTAGAAATTTTTTTTTGTCCATTTTATGACTATTCTTAAAATTGGTAAAATCGGATTTTATCACAAAGTGCTTTCTTTATTTTTCTGAACATCGTCTTATAATTTTGAAATGATTTGCAATATAATTCAACTAATGTACAAACATTAGAGTTAAAAAATTAAAAATCAGTATACCAAAGGAGTATTGCACCACAGGGGGTGCTGTTTTTTTCTGGAAAGCTTTGGAATAAGGCCTTTGATAAAGTGAAGGTGTTTTCATAGATGTTTTCACAGAATTTCAAAGAATAGACTAACTTTTTTCTATTTATCTACAAACAAAAAAGACAGTCACTACCAAAAAAATGTCAGTACTACCAAATGTTACAAGACAACGGTAGGCAAATCTATTTCCCAAATATCTAAATTTAAGCTACTGTGCCTTTATAATTACTTATAAGGTAAATGAAGTTTTGTTGGCAGGTGTACTGGGGATACATGTTCATAATTCATGTACTGCACATTACTCTGTTCTATATTATGCTAACTAAAAGTGTTAACTAGCTTGTTAACTAGCCAAATACTCATCTTGCATTAGATGACATTGTAGTGATAAATCATTTCACACTTTGGACAGTTTTACAGAATTGTCACAAAATGACTACAAAACTAAGCCAAATGTATACAGTTATAACCTTTGATGAGCAGCTCTACTGTAAAGCAAAGATGCTTCAATGGCACCACCAAAAAGAGTGTGAGAATATTGTCATTCTCCTGGGTGGATTTCATGTGCAGATGAACTTTTCAAAGATTATTGGCCAGCACCTTGCTGATTCAGGATTAAGGGACATTTTTGAGGAAAGTGGTGTTTTTGGAAAGAACACAACTGAAAACATCATGAAAGGAAAGGGATAGAACCGTGCAGCTCGTGCACACAAACTTGCCTTTGAAGCACTTTGGAGAATATTGTGGCCAACTTTTCTGCTGTGGATGGATGACAATGATATCACAATAGACAACAGTTGCTTTGAGTTGGCAGATGCAATCTCAGAACACTTACGATGTGGAGAAATTGAAGCAGCTGCTGTACGCTATGAAGAACTTGTGCTAAAAGTTGGAGAGCTTGAAAATCTACTTGCTGAATTTGACAAGGCTAACAAAGACAAACCAACTTTTGCCTTCTGGAGACAATACATGGAACTTGTGTCCATTCTCCTGGCATTCACACGGGCTCTAAGGTGGCGACTTGAAATTGTACATGTCAACCTTTAAGAGCATGATGCCTTGGTTTGCTGCATATGACCACACTCACTACACAAGATGGGGTGCTGTATTCATAGCAGACATGGAACATCTGGCACAGACAGCACCAGAGGTCTACAATGGCTTCCTAGATGGAGATTTTGTAGCCAAAGGGACCAATCACAGCTTCAATGGGCTACCTTATGACTTGTGTCTTGAGCACATTAACAAAACTGCAAAGGGAACTGACAGGGATATTTTACATCAGATCATTGTATCCATGGACAGTGGTAGAGAGGTTAACATAGATGAGCTTCTCCAAAAAGAACTGTGTGCAGTCCCCCTGTCACTTGCCATGTCAGATTCAACACTCAGACGGACTAACAAAGCTGACTTAGCTACCATACTACAAGTTGGGTTAAAGGAGACAGAGCTAATCCCATCTGTTGAGAGCACATGCACCATCATTGATGGGATGGCCTTAGTAAGAGCAATAGAAAAACCTGTAAATGCATCAACTTTTGGAGATTATGCTGATATTTTTATGCAGATAGTGACTGGTTATCTACATGGGAACATTACTAGAGTTGATCTAGTGTTTGATCAATACCAACAGAACTCCATAAAAGGTGAAACAAGAGCAAAACGTAGCACTACCTTAAGAAAGATTCGCACCTTTGTCAGTAGGGATGTAAAGATACCTGCTGACTGGAAGAGCTTTATTGAAATGGATGAAAACAAGGCCAACCTGAACCAGTTCCTATCAAGTGAGCTTGAAAAGCATGTGCACAGTCATGGTCAGGGAATTGTAATAAATGGGGTATTTAACAGCCCTGAAAAAGTGGCATCTGGAGCAGGGATTGATGTTTCCCAACTACAGACTATTCATGAAGAAGCATATACATGCATATTGCTACATGCAGCTGATGCAACAGCCAAAGGATATCAGAGGCTTATCATTCAGTGCCGAGACACGGATGTACTGGTGTTGCTTCTTGTGTTTGCACAAAAACTGAGCCCAGATGTTTAAATGAAAGCAGGAACAGCCAAGAAACCACGCTACATAAAGTTTCATGATATCAAACTGGCAAATGAAATCATTGATGGTCTGTTGGCCTTTCATGCCATCACTGGATGTGATGCTACTAGCCAGTTCACCGGAATAGGAAAAAGGACTGCGTGGAAAGTGTTCCAGCAGTGCCCTCATCTTCTCCACAACTTTGGTGAGGAAGAAGTACCAAGTCCAGCTACTCTGTGTTTGGCAGAACAGTTTGTATGCAAACTGTATGACCCAAACTCAACTAGTGAATCACTCCATGAGGTTCGATGTGCCCTGTTTAGGAAGGTAAAAGCCAATGTGGATACTTTGCCACCAACAAATGAATTGCCAAAATTGCCTCTGCACCTCATGAGGGCACACTATCAAACTAAGATTTTGGAAACAGTCACTAGTGACTCATCCACAGTTTCCCTCACCAACTAGTTGTGGTTGGAAAGATTGTGTGCTGGTCCCCAAGCTTTAACGAAAGAACCTTTACAGTCCAGATGTTTGAAGCTGATGAGCTATGGGTGCAAGGAAAGTGGAAGTCAGTGCAGTACCAGGCAGTGTCAATGTCAAAAAGTGGAATGTATTGCTGCAGAGCATGTGGATGTGCGTGTGCAGCTTGGTGGAAGAATACTCAGGTAGCCACATAATAATATTCGATCAGGTTTAGGTTTTGCCCTTTAGTGTGATCCAGGCGCTCTATTGTTAAAAGTAAAAGCATCCTCTTCTGTTATGTCCCTGACCAGGACTCTGACTGAGCATTTGATCCCTGGATGCCTTCTAAAAGCTGGTCACCTTACCATCTCTCTGTGGAGTATGACAGATTGGATGAGGGAAAAAAAGTCTACCAGCAGGGTTTAATGGAAATTACCATGCTTCCAAAGAAAATTAATTAAGATTCTGTAATTTTTGTGATTGTTATAAATAAACAAGAATCTTTTCTTAAATAAGTTGCCTGAAATATTTTATATCATTGCCATACAGCTACTACACAGTTACAGTATTACAACAAACATAATAGCAGTTACTCCAAAGACTTGAGGCAGGAGTTGAATTTGGAAGGAATTTATAAATGTAATAATATGTCAAATAAATATAATTGGTTTTAGAGCCTAGTACATGAATAAAGTCAAATAGGAGCAAAGACTATCATTTACAATTTTATATTTCCGCCTGGACATGAAAGTGCTAAAACTTGTACAGTATTCCACTGTCTCACACTACAAATTTTAAACTTGGCATAAATCATGCACCTATATAGGAGTACTAATGGATTAAGGGTTTAAGCTATTATCTTATGTTTACAAGCTAATATTTGTTTTAAAATCTGTTTTTCTCTAGGCGGAGATTGATTTTTATATGTTGTAGCTCTATTTACTCCTATACTGTAAATGTATATTATCATTCTGAACATTTACACACATCCCATGAATGTAAGCTTTCATTTGATACCAACATTATCTATGTGGCTTTTGTAGTTCCAGAGATATTTACATTTACTGTATGTATGTCGTGTTGAGCAAATAAATAAAAAAATAGCCTAAAATTGCTTCCAAAAGTCACAAAAATATTTTTTTAACTTGACAACCTTTCTAGAAATTCACCCATGAGTCCCTTTTAACTAAAAAAAATGGTTGTCAACTTGTACCCAAACATGTCCACAAAAGTCTAAACGAAAGCACTTTTTAGAATTGGCCCCCTGACTATATCACTACCAGCTCAAAATAAGCACAGCACCACCACTCTGTCAATGAGCTCTGACATCCATCCACATGCAGATCAAGATTCATATACACTCACTAACTAGTATCATGTGACTATTTTGACACAAAAACAAACGTCACGTCTTTCTCGTGCTATTCTTTCTCCACTCATTACATGCAGGAAGCTGGTTCAAATCTTAATGGACAAATCTGCAGTTTTATGCCACCACCCTAACACTAATGGACTGGAAATAAAGACCTAGCTGTGCTCTCCGGCTAAAAACTGCATCTGATTTCGAGAGTTCAGCTTAAAAGTGGCTTTATAAAGTAATAAATGCTCAGAGTAAGGTAAATCCCAGAATAAAACTATAGTTGTGGTTTAATCAGTATGTGCGGTTTGATTGCTGTAAACTAGTCAAGCCAACACATGATTATATTCATCATAACAAATAAAGACTACAAAAACTCCCACTTAACATTGAGTGTAAGTAACGAGCATAAAAAAAAAGAAAAAAAAAAAACAACGAAATTACAAGTTACACTTTCCTGTTACACAAACATTTGGAACGGTTTGCAGCTGTTGCTTCACAGACATGAAATCTCTTGCCATATTATGTAATAGTGAAAGTGATGCTTGTTTTAGCAAAACACTGCTCATACAGTTTTTACTTGTTTATGGTTTAAAGCAGTGGTCCCCAACCCCCGGGCCACGAACCGTTCCATGGATCAATTGGTACAGAGATGCGCAAGAAATCATTAATTATTTCCAGTTTATTTATTAATTAATTCTAAACAATATTTTATCTTGAAAATCACATGACAAGATTTGACCAATCAGCTTCATACTTTGTATGGAATATACACATCGGTGACTAATTATCTCAGACACGCACAGAACACCCAAACACTGCAGTAGGATGGTCACGATGCTGGAATTCGATACCAATCGGTACTGAAATTTTAAAAAACATATATTTCCCGCTAACATTTGAGCGCGTTCTTGAACACTGCTGATTTGCCATTGTGTTTACGTGCTCAACAGAAATGACTGTGGTTGGCCATGAAGGATATCAGTTCACCGAATCATTAAATGCTTTTAAATTTTCTTCATAAATAAAACTTGCATCAGAGTTGCAGCAATGTTTTGTCACGCCACGCAGCTCCTTGCATTTCAGAATTCTAAACATAGGTTTCTATCAGGGTACACACACCGGTGGCGCAAGCTGGCAGCTGTCTGCAGCGTCCAGTCACGCCTCGGGACACTGTTCATATTTCTGCCGTGCCACAGAGCACCATCTGAATAGTTTCATTTGAAATAACATGCAAATGTGCGTGTCTGATGTGCGATACTTTCAACTGTCATGTGCGTGCCGTGTCGACGCATCCGGTGTGTGACCTGTTTGAGACTCTGATGGTCGCCTATCAATCTACTTACACCCCCGCCCCCAGGCCATGGTAAAATTGTCAAGCATTGACCAGTCTATACAGTGATAAAAAGGTTGGGAACCACTGTTTAAAGGATTTCTTAAAATGCTTTAATGTTTATTATTGTTCTGTATTTGCTTTTTTGTTGACGAAATCCATTTATTTCAATCTCACAGTGATGCTACTCACCTGGTTAACCAACATAATGTTTAATTTAAAAGAGACCTCAGATTATAGATCACTATTTTTCATTTTTATAGCCATGCTTTTGTCATTTATGTTACCCAAACAGTGGTTTTGTTGATTTGTACTTAAAAGGTACTTAAAATATGCATTATTTACAGATCAGAGTACTATGTAGACTTGGCTCTTTGCATCAAGGGAGTGAGTTTTGCATAAGGATTTTCTTTGAGTCTTCGATCTAGTGTGTTAAAGTAAGCAAAAAACAGAAGTTATTTTAAAAAATCCTGTTTGTTGGCAAAAGGAATTTCATTTTCGCGTGAACTGCCTTGAAGTTAAGTGGTCTAAACTCATTTATATCAGCTTATATAATCTGTGGAAGGTGTAGGACCAAAAAAAAAAAAAACTGTCCAATTAAAATGTTCAGTCCAAAACATTAAGATAGTCTATCCCAGGGCTATTCAATTGGCGGCCCGCGGGCCAAACCCGGCCCCCGAGGCAATTTGTTCTGGCCCTCCAAATAGTGTGACCAAGACATCAAGAATAAATTTAGTTCAGTCAAAAAACGGCCGCTATAGTTATGAAGTGAAGTGCGTCTGTTCAATACAGCATGAGCTGCGCAGAGCATGAGTCACCTGACAGTGGCGAGAGCAGCCGAATACATTTGAATATGTTTGTAGAAATGTTTTTTTTGTACAATGCACTGATATCGTTATTAGGGATGCAACTATTAACCGATTTCACTATTAACTGCGCTTTAATTCATCATGGTTAATTAATCGTAAAGGCTTCTCTAAGCCGCATTTCTGCATTTCTGTTCTGCCGCACGAAACGAAACTGCTGAACAAAGTTACGGCAAGTTGCCAACTGTGCTCTAGTTTAAAGTTCCGAGCTTGTCCACCGAAGCTAATACGCACGCACACTGTAATAACTATAGCCGCAGGCCGTTCCCATATCACGTCTTTCCCGCGCGCAAGTTTGTTATGTCGTAAGAATATATGCCAATATGCGGGCGCAAGCGGAGCAACGCGCTCGCGGCTTTGGCCGCACGCAGTAGAAAACATCTCATGCTGTAGCGGTGAGAGTTGTGCTTAGCTTTCAGTGCAATGTAAAAAAAAGACATGTTAGACGAACTATTATTAAAATGATTATGTATATATGAACGCAGATGATAACAGTTAATCTAAATATTGGCGCCGACCTTCATAACAATTATTATTATATTATTTTCTCCCGTTCCTCTCTATAAACACACACATAATTAAATTGTGTAGCCCTATAAGCACAGAAAAACCTTCAGCATAAAAACTATTACTAATGAAAATGCCTTTTAAAGGTTTTTTAATATTAGTTAGGGATGTCCAGATCTAAATCTAGCTAATATAAAGCTTAAATTTACATTAGACGTGATAACTGTTAAACCCTGATTATTCTTCACACTATATAATCATACAACCAAAATCTATAATTGTTGCATCCATAATTGTTATGCAGTTCAAAACATAACATATGAACGTATCTGAATGTAGAAGAAGCCTACTTAAGCAATACACTGATTTTGTTGTGCTGTGAAATACAACATTTGAATGTTTGTTAAAAAACTTATTGTACAATGCAGTGATGTTATATAGTTTCAAAATACAATATATTAACATTTTAATGTAGACAAATACAACGCGAGTGTCTAAAGGAGCAAAAATACATAATAGTTCTTAAATGCAGTTGTGTCATCATTTATATTGCAAGTCATATCTCTCCGGCCCTTCGTTTGGGATGCTTTTCGTGAACTGGCCCCCGTGACAAACTAATTGAATAGCCCTGGTCTATCCTATCTGACTGTCAAGAGGACCATGTGCGCACCATGTTCGTGCAGACAGGCCACACCATCAGCGCATTCCCACCATGTAGACTCACACGACACCAAAAACACTCAGCTGGGTGCTTGAGAGTTTAATCAAAGTCTTTATAGTTTTTGGTTTTACTAATAGTGGAACATACTTTAACTGCCAGCGCATCCAAAAAAGAAAAAAGAAAAAAAAAAAAACAATACTTCACGCTGCTGGCAATCTAAAAATGTGCTGCTCTCATTAAAAACAACAGAAAGATTGGTCTTTAGAAACATACACTTTGACCTGTAATGTTTTCTTACTGGTGAATGAGAGATGAGGTAATCTCAGTAGACTTGTCACTTCTGGCCTCAGGTCATGTGTTTTGTAGGAGGTGTGGCTTAGACAGTTATTATCAAGGGGAGGCAGGATCTTTAGCTTTTGCAACTGCTAGACTTTCTGAAATTGTCTACCTTACTTTTAAACAAAGTCCCTTTAAGGCACGACATTTTAATCGGCAGGCAATCTTTGAAACATTCTGTTTCAATGGGGAAACATCAAATTCTCCAAAACTGCTTGCCAAGTCTACGATTAAATTTCATATTAGGAATCACCAATACAATTAAACAACTGTCTCTTTAGTTTCATTTCTGAATGTTTAAATTACACAAAATCTGGTCTGAGCCCCTCCCCGGAGAATCGTCAGTCTATATCGATCAATAACTGGCTCCTGTACTAGGAGGTGGGGCTTCATTCTTCATATTAACCGTTACACTTTTCCCCATTTAAAACTATACAAGTGACACGTTTTGTGTATTTTATGGGCTGTTTCTCAAAACGCGTTCTAGTCTGCACTTGCGTTCTTGTGTCCTCGTGAAACGTCTCCAACCGTCTTCGAAGTACTAGTTCGAATACAACAAAGTTTCAATTCAAAGTTCACATCTTGCCAGATAAGATAAAGTTCCTGGATGTGTACTTGCTCCACCCCATTAGCCAAGGATGCATTGAGAGGTGACTTGTGCGAACTTGCGAAGCTCAGGTATCCCAGAATGCATTGTAGCCCAACCAGCAAAAGCTAATAGCGGAGGAGAAACCAGCACCGTTTTAAAAATACTCCTATGTTGTGCCACAAAATAAAAGTGTTAAGAGTTTTTCAGGCAGGAATGTAGTTGTTTTAAACTCGAATTGGCAGTTTATTCACAAAGATATCGCGTCTTTGACGACGTGCCTCAGCTTATGCGGACTCTGTCCCCCAGCCTACCAGCTTCGTCATCACCTCTCCCGCCGAGAGCAGCTTTACTTCGGCCAGTCCATCTCGGATGTACTGCTGGATCTCATCTCTCCATTGTAGTCAAAACATGATGATGATTTTTTGGTCTTATTATTATTTGTTCTCAATTGTATTATTTTGGCAGTGTAATTTTGTAACGTTTTATAAATGTCTTTAATTATCCTGCATTTAATTATCCCACATGCATTTTTATTTCTCTTTGATATTTGGGCTTATTGGAACCTAATTAGAATAAAACATAAGTATCATCTCTTGATATGATGTACTTTTAGAGAAAAATGATGTCCATATATGTGGACTCGTGGTCCGAATTTCCATAAAACACAATAAAGTCACCTTTGCGTAATAGAATGAAAAACTCTTTATTTCTGCTTTGAACACAGCAGTTTTTTTTTCCTGACTTTTTAAATGCATTAATAACACATACAAACATATTTTTTGAGAATTAGTAAAAACAAATTTTTTGCCCATTTTGGACAGTTAAAATAGTGTTTGGGACATTTCATATGCTGCAAAACAGGTGCAGGATGACACTGTATGTCTGTAACAAATTATAAAACATAAGAGCTAAAATGTGCTGTGCACGTAATATGGCCACTAAGTCCTAGAAGGTTAAGTTAACGTTACTATGTTGTATGCTGTTTGTCTTTGTTTATCAAATTGCTTAACATTATCTTTATTTCTTATTGTGTACGTCTTGTACTTTATACTTGTATAATGTCCATTGTAGTTTATTAAATCTGATAATCAAAGACACAAGTCTGTGTATACCAAGACATTTTACTTCACATTTATAGGGATTAATGTTTACATTTTCTTAAATCAAAAATATAGATTTGCTTTATATAATTAAATAATTTTATTGCTGATGTACATTGAAACCGATGAATCCATGGTGAGTTAAGCGACGTTACAAAGTACACTGCTGTTCCTTTTGAAGAAGTACCAGACTTGCGTACTTAGTATTGAGAAACAGCCATGGTCTTTGCTTTAAGTGACTGTGAACATGGCACGGTTGTTGGTGACAGACATGGTCTTAGTATTTCTGTACCTGCTGTGCTGACCTAATGGCATTCTTATGCACAAACATCTCTAGCTTTTACAGAGAATGGTCTAAAAAAAAAAAAGGAAAATGTGAATGACTGGCAGTTTTATAGGGGAATCCGCCTTGTTGATGCCAGAGGCTTGTGGCTTTCAGAGTCAACACATCTCAATCCAACAGAGCACATTAGGGATGTGCAGGAACGGGAGATTCATTTTATAGATATGAAGCTGACAAATCTGTACAAATCTCCTGTTAGACTACCCACATCATTCTTGTGTCAAGGCAGAAAGTGCAGCACGAGCGGAGTTCAAATCTTGTGTAAACATCACATGCTTCCCTGATAAGGGGTTAAAGGCACTGGTAAGTGTAGAGACTGCTCATTTAGAGGGTTAATAAAACTGTGACCCAGATTGCTGGCCTCATTCCAGCGGGCACCGACCCACAGCCACACCCCCTAAACAGAGAACAGGAGCTCTGCATGACTGTGTCAGCAGCATCTAGATCTTGCTCTTAAATGCACACACAGAGATAATAAAAACGGAAGAGACAAGCCTTTATCAAACTCAAAGAAACTGGACAGACCTGTACTGCCTCTGACCCATAAATAAAAGGTCAACGGAAGTTATTAAAGGCTATGACAAAGCACCAAGGCTGCACATGCAAAATTAATCTTGCTGTACACTGCAATGGCATAATGTCTGAGTTATTATTCATGATGGTAAAAAATGCCATGGGACTGGTCGTAACTCAACCCTAAACACAATCCCGCATAGTGCAGCATTAAAAACAGCATTAGCCAGCACAAGAGTGCAAGTCAGACGCAGATACCGGCACTGCTCGCCTCAGGCGCTTTCAATTCTGTTCACTGAGTCATGAACGCCGCAGGCAGGGGGACAAATGTGCTTCACAAATTCATTCCAGCATCAAATCACCTGATTGGCAGGAATTTGTCAAAACAGCATCCACCACGAGCAGCATGTCAAAACTCATTATTACGCCAGCGGGACAGAAAAACATTCGAAAGTAAAAGCTCAAAAACAGGTTCAGCTCTGTTTGTCACAGATTACCTCGAGGACTGCAGATCTAAAGCAAGAAACAAACTAAGAATTTTATATACTTGCCATGTGTCTTTTATGAGCTATACTGGTGGTAAAAGTTCTTCAGTCAAGGAAACAATAAAATTGCTTACAAAAACTATATGTGTGATTATTAAGGAAAACAGTAATTAACATATTGAAATCTTGTGTTATTGAGTATGCTAATTTGGAGTTAAAACACTGGTTTGAATCTGGATTCAGTCTGAACAAGTGTGGACAAATGTTTTGGCTTTCTGGCACATGGGATAAAGATACGATTAGGTTACTTTTAGGTGTCAAAAATGTGTTAAGCTTGGTCTGTTTTGATAGTAGCCAGTGCATCGATATATAGCTTAACTGTGCTAGAGCTTAGATCGAGCCCAAAAAATTTACCCGAGCCTGTACACCTTGTGTCCAAGCGCGACCCGGTCCGACACATTAACTGTCATTATGAGCATTATGACTATTTTTTTAATACGTGGGCCGTTAAAACAGACACGCTCAACTAGGGATGCACCGATCCTGATACTTGGATCAGATACTGGTTCGATGCCGCATATTTTTGCTGGATCGGGTATCGGCCAGCTGGTACAGATCCAAACCCGATCTTGCACGTGCGTAAATTCTGTGTAATTTATAAGCCAACAAAAGCAACGAAGGTAGCCTATTATAAGGCACTAGAAAAGTTGTCATGTATGCCCACTATATCCCAAATGTTCTGAAGCCATTCTATAGCTTAATGTGAAGCACAGATAATTCATAAATTCAAGAATATTCAAATGCTTAAATTCATGTTCACTTCAGCACTTTTCTCCGCTGCACCTGTCAAACATTCTCCATTCATTCACAATTCAAACTGCATATCGCGTTCATGACAACACGAAAAAAAAATTTCCAAGAAAGTATATATGTTGCTTGTGATTTTCGAAAGTATTACAGTGCTTTGTAAACGTTTATTATTACCACACGTTTATTATTACCATTTTTTGAGTCTCCCCATACAGTTTGATAGAGCGCCTGAACCAGAAGCCGCTCCGTGTGATGTCATATTAACAAGCGGATTGCAAGAGCTGTTCATAAGAATTATGCTTTCGCTTTATTTTGGCTTGAAACTACATTGAAACGAATGTAAAAACAGCAGCATTCACTATGCAACCTCTGAATCAGTCAATTCATGTTTACGGTGACTGACGGACATGCTCAATATGAAGACGCTGTTCTCAAATCAGCTTCTGTACACACGATTTGAAGATGAGAGAAAGTGGACACTTTGGTGACGTATCGGTGATGTATGAAATACTGTTTCCTGGTCCAAGCCGCTACTCATTTGAAGTGAAAAAATATTTGTTTATGGCCGCTTTTTAGTCCTATCACACATTAAAGTGAATTTTCTATAAAATCATAGTGTACACATTAATATCTGGACTTGCTGCATCACAAATACCAAAATTTTCTCTTTCTGGCCATCGGATATTAGGCATGGATATATACATTGCGATTGCCATTTTCGAAAGTATTACACCGCTTTGTAAACGTTTATTATTACCATTTGATGAGTCTCCCCATACAGTTTGATAAAGAGCTTGGACACGGAAGCTGCTTCGCGTGGCGTCACATTTAACAAGCTGATTAAAATTGATCCCATTCACCTCTCTCTCCAACTTCACTTTTTATATAAATACATACCGTCCTGTCATAATAAAAAGTAAAAAAAAAAAAAAAAAATTTTTTTTGAGCTTATCCACTTTTGAAGACTTCCATTAGATTGGACTGCTTGCATGGTGTAAATGTGGTCAAAAGATCACCTACTCTACATCTACTGGTCATTAAAATACATGTTGTGTGAAAGTGTACCAAAAACAGATATTTATACTTCACTAGCACTTCATACTTGATGAAATCTGAACACAAATGGTCACATGGTTTATGAGGCACACGGAACTCTAGTTTAAACAAGTACTTAAACATTTTTATTGGTAACAAATAGTGCTGTTACGAAACCTTCTAGTGTATCAAGAGTTCATGCAAACATGAAAGGCAATGCTGTTGCAACAAAACTAAAGTATACTTGTGAAAAAATGTTCAGTGCTGGGGTTTTCCAGGACCAGGATTGAAATCCACCACAGTCGGATTACAAAATAATAAGCGCGAACAACTACAAGCCCTAAAAGCCTCGAACTGACATGAACATGCAGGCTAGCATGCATCCAAAACCCACTCTGAGATTTCAAAGAAATAACCGGCTGATTAAGCACACGTCAAACATTGGCAACGAGCAGCAGGAGCTCAGTCAAGGTCTGCCAACACTTTCTCTCTGTGCACGGCACGTATCAAACTTACATTCCAAACACACAGCTACTATTAAGCTCTGAGTAATATTAAACATATCATTAATAATTTAAGCCAGCTAAGAAAACAAAAATGCCAAAGCAATGCAAACTAAAACCAGGAACTATTTGATAAAAACGGAAGATTTAAGTAATTATTTATCATTAAATCAATATAATGTAACTGATGAATGAATTCAGAATGGAAGAATGAAAGCCGTGTGAATCGAATCTATTTTCAGCCTTACTGGAATGTAAGTTCAAGCTAAAGCCACTGCTCAAAGTGACCCGCTAGCCCTGTGGCGTGATGCTAGAGCTGTTCCCAGAACCACTATCAGGCAATGCTGTGATAATGCAAGACAGACAGTTTGTTTACCAGATTGGATGCAGAGGCCTCAGCGAAGGACAGTCCTCTGGGGATGATGAGGATATGATCCTGCTCCTTACTGACACGAACCTACACGGTAAAAAACAAACACAGACAAGCAGCTGCATTTTGCTTCTCATGACCAGGTTCACTCAGGGTTTCTTAAAGGATTAGTTCATCTTAAATTTAATATTCTGTTATTAGGCTATCTCATCCTCAATAGACAGAAACGGTTCAATATCCAGGAACAACATTAGATATGTTTCCATCCACCTATTTTTATGTGCATTTTGGATATGCGCACAAAAAAAAACGATTGATGGAAACACCATCATGTATAAATTACAAAGAGTGTTGGATTAGTGTAACTATAATGCTTATTGCCCACAGGAATGGATTGCGAAACCCTGGATTACACAATGCACACCATTCATTGTCATTTCCTTGTCCTAAAAACAAAAACCAAAAACCCAACTATAATATTTGATCAGTTGTGCCAATATTAAACGGAAGCTGTGCCTTACTGTAATGTAGCAGCTCGCAAAGTGAGCCCAACTAAACAGGTCCACTATTCTGTAGAGGCTGGCCAGTTTGCAGCGAGTCTGTTTCTCTCCCTTCACCATAGTACTGGACTCCACACTGAAAATGTCGTTTATTGGGGTCACCATTCCTAAACCTGAGAAAACACGGACAAAATGGGGATCAGATCATGTACTTCATTTATTAAATTAATCATTATGATGTTCGAGTTCACCTAAGCACACAATGCTAGAACTGCTCTTATAAAAACATGGATGACAAATGGGGGTGTAAATAGTGGTCCTTCATGCTGTCAGTAAAGCCAGCAGTGTGTCCTGATTGAATGATAATGCTTCAGGAGTGTCTGTGAAACATCGATATGCCTAAATCTAATAAGGATGTTTTAGAATGGCGCAGTTTATACAGCTTAAAACACTCCTGTAATCAATTTACCATAGCTTATTTAGAAGCTTCAGGGATCGTGGATAAAGGAAAATAAGGAAATCCAATAAGAGTTTTAAAACTAAATGAAACTCAATTTAGCTGTACAAAAGGTCCAGCTCCAGTAAACACAGTCTAGACTAATCACTCTTTTATTTTTCAAGCAGTGCATGATGCAGAACTTCATTTTTACTTGCCTGAACGTTTAGAAGCCAACTCCAGCTGACTAAATCTATTCTAAATCTACTCTCACACCTCCAGTTATGGCCTGTTCCCACTTAGCAGTATGTTTTGGTACAGTACAGTGGGGTACGCATTTATTTCTATTTACACTGTCAGAATTATAAAAACGGTGATCTGTACTGTACCAAAGTTTAGCACTCTTTGTTCGCAACAGATGCAGATGAAGCATCAAGTGCAAGTGATTTACATGTTAAGTCAATGCATAGACGCAATTAGACAGCCTGCGGCGTGATTCGACCGAATGACATGACGCAAATTTAGTGTTTAAAAGTTGTTTGATGCAGTTACTGCTAAAGTTGAAAAATCTGAACTTTGGTGGATATTCTAGCTGCATTAACCAGTTCAATAACCTTTATGAATGAAGTGAGTATCTGCATCTACACATTTTAAGCATGAAATGTTGAACGTTATTCAACCCTTCATTTATTCATCACAATGTTGTCAGGCATGCATTTACTGAGATTAAACTAATATTGCAGCTCATGAAAAGACCAGTATTGCTATTAAGATGACGTATGCAAATAGTAAGTTATACGTCAACATCATCTGTGCAATACCAGACACCACCTGTGTGAACAGCATAGTTATTATTGTTAACTCAGTTAATCTCAATCATGTCAGGCAGTGCGTGCAGGGCAGGGAAGCACATGCAGATTTTTTAGTTTGTTAGTTTTGATTAGTGTTGCTTTCAAATGCAATATATCTTTTAATATAAAACTTGTAGTAACGGTGCTCATAATATTTGGTGTGTGCGCCTAAATTTTGGCTGGTGCGCCTACATTTTTGAAGTTAGGAGCTCCTGTGCTACCAAGAAAAAAGCTTAATTTTAGCCCTGTCTTTCTTGACCTCCACTTGGCTAAACTATCCAGAATTCGTATTAAAAGGCAAGTTGACTAAATGCTTCAGATCTCAAGATGGCATCGCAATCTAGAACACTTTGCTAAACATTCTGGATCTCATTCTAGAGCTCCACTTGACTAAACTGCCTAGAGCTCATCTTTGCACTCTAGATGGAAAAAGGTTCAGAAACTTCTTTGAAATCCCCAGTTATTGTTTTGAAAACTCGTCATTAAACTCCGAATGGCTAAACGAGACAGAAGTCTATCTGAAATTCCACTTTGCTAAACATTCCTGAGTCATTTCTGTTGACTGAATGTTGCAGAACTCCAGCTTGTCAAAGGGATAGCTCACCCAAAAAGTTCTATTTAATCTGTATGAGTTTCTTCTGAAAACAAGAAACCATCAACTTTCATAGTATGAAAAACAAATACTATGGAAGTCATTGGTTACAGGTTTTCAGCATTCCTCAAAATACCTTTGTTTGTGTTTTACAAAAGAAAGAAACTCATAAAGGTTTGAAACAAGTAATGAGTGAGTAAATTTAAATCTGGAGCTCTGTTCACAGTTTAAGATTAAAAACTAGCGCATTTAAAATCTCCACTGAATACACTTGCAAACTTGGGAAAATGCACTTTATCTTAATTAAGAAACACACGTTGTAGTCATTTTTTGAAAGTGTACTTATTAATTCAAATATTACTTGTTTGTGTTTTGTTCTTCGATTGGCTAGTTGTGAATGTCATGAAGGCATATAAATGGGATGGTAGTATGTTGGAAGAAAGGAAGATTTTTGTTTTTGGAACGAATTTCATTTGATATAATTTGTATTAATTAATTTGTATTAATTAATTTGCAAGGTTTCCGCTACATTCATTCATCCGTGGCGGGCCGCCACGGCTACATTGCAACTTCTCATTTAAAACATTTAGTCGTGTAACATATTAAAAGGTAAGTGAATTATAACAGTGCAAACATTTCTGTAACCGTAGTAGTGCTGTGCGCTATTTGTTCAACCCTTTAAGGTGACATGCTGACTGACTGACAGGTGCGTGATGGGTGGGGGGATGAACAGTTTCCATAAGTATACTTATCTTTCTGGATTTTATAGCTGTCACTTTACTTCAGGACGCGTTAATGTCGGAAAACGCACAAAAATGCACTAAATCGCACTTCAGCAGCGCTTAACCCTTGCTTTACACTTGAACGTGTAAATTTGAGGGCGTGCAAGAAGTTTTGTGCACGAAGAGGAAATCGGCGCGCAAGCAAAGAGATTCGCATGCTCATATTACATGAATGCGATCTCGACTTGATACTGCGTGTAATATTTGTCTTTGAAATAGTTGGCAGATCTGTGTAAAAAAAATAAAAAAGCCTGCCGCCACAGCTGGGAAAAATCCTAGAGGAAACACTGATTTGTATTAATAATTTTGGTGCATTTTTTTGTTGATCAATTATTTACAAAATAAATAAGAAGATCTAATAAAAATGAGTGGAATTAAGTGCATGCACCCCTTTAATGATATGTTTCTGGAGATTAATTTCCATAAACGAACTAGACCAACTTGAGCACTGCATTTTAACACACAACCCATTATATCTACACATTACATCAAAGTCTTCCATGACGTATGAATATCAGATCCTATTATCCATGATGTGTTCTAGAAAAAGCTCTAAAGCTGTGGAACATCTCCAGACACCTTATAGGCTTTAGGCTCTGAGTCTGAATGTACAGTAAGTTCTGCAGGGGGCTCGCTGAAGTTCCTCTGATTAGTTCCGCATAACAGAGAGAGAGAGAAAAAACAGACACGTGTGGAGGGCTTGATGGGCCGATAAGGGAGACAGATGTAAGATGAAGGAATGCGAAGGCTTTCCTGAGTTGGCTGGTTGTATTTCCTCCCTCAAAGTCTGATCTATTATTTAGCGACCTGTATAACTCGGAGCAGGTGGAGGAGTGGGGGACATCGGAGGAATGTTGCAATCTGTTTCTGTGGAGACGAGCCGCACCATGCTGATACTCACTGAGGGGGGAGGTGGAGAATCCGGCGACGGAGCTGGACATGAAGAAGTCTGCGATCTGCCGCAGAGCGAGCAGTCCTGCGGGGTTATTCCCCTTGTTCATCTGCTCCTGGATCATTCCCTCTAGCTCATCCTTAAATGCCTGAAAGAGAATGTGAGATTAAAGGTGAGTAATGAGAGCTGTAATCCCTGCACGTTTAAATCTTCACGTAGGCTGGGTTTTCCACTTGTATCTTGACAACTAGTTAAGTCTATTAACCCAGAGACCTACTCTACTGTACTCCACTCTGACCAAAGAGAGGATGTTTTTTACAGACAAACACAAGTCAATGTTTAGGATATTTATGGGTTGTTGACATCACATTGCACTTTTATTGTCACACATGACAACAATTAATATTATTAGTATTGTCATCTTTAAAAACTCAGTAAATGGTTAAATATTTATTTGTCTTCCATGGACCTCATTATAAAAACTCTGTGTTATTACATTTTGTTCTGAGCCAAATATAAAAGCTATCCTATGGTGTGACAGTCCCAAGCATAGTTTACAGCTCTTATAAATTAAAAACTAAATCATAAAATTATTTATAAATACCTCAGAATAAATGTACAAGTGGCTATTGTAATAAATGGGAATATTTCCCCCCCATATACCTCTATAAACACTGAAAATCAACAGAATTAGAGACAGAACAAAAAACAGATAATAAATATATTTTAAAAATAGAAGTAAGTAGTGAATGCAAATATACAAACTGACAAGTGTATGTACAGGTATATTACTATATACAGCGTTGTATGTGCAGCTGTTATGTGCAAATTGGCATGTAAAGTGTGTTGTTAAATAAGTGTATATGTGTATAAAAGTGTATAGCAATAGTGATGTTGGTTCCACAATTATTATCATCAAGTGTTCATGAGATGGATTGCCTGAGGAAAGAAACTGTTTCTGTGTCGGGCTATTCTGGTGCGCAATGCTCTTTAGCGACGACCAGAAGGTAAAAGTTCAAAGAGGCAGTGTGCTGGGTGTGAGCAGTCCACACTGATTTTGGCAGCCCTTCTGCTCGCTCTGGATAAGTACAGTTCTTGGAGAGTAGTGAGGGTTGTACCAATGATTCGCTCAGCAGTCCGAACTATTCGACGTAGTCTTTGAAGGTTGGATTTGGTAGCTGAGCTAAACCAGACAGTTATTGATGTGCAGATGACTGATTCAATGATAGAGGTGTAGAACCGTTTCAGCAGCTCCCTTGGGAGGCTGAACTTCCTCAGCTGATGAAGAAAGTACAGCCTCTATTGAGATTTTTTGACAATGGAGTCAATGTGAGTGTCCACCTTCAGGACCTGAGAGATGGTGGTGCCCAGGAACCTGAATGACTCCGCTGCTGCCACAATGCTGTCCATGATGCTCAGTGGGGGGAAAGCAGGGGAGTTTCTCCTGAAGTCCACTATCATCTCCACTGTTTTGAGCGTGTTGAGCTCCAGGTTGTTGTGACTGCACCAGACAGCCAACTTCTTAACCTCCTGTCTGCAAGCAGACTCGTCACCGTCCTGAATGAAGCCAATAAGTGTGGTGTCGTCTGCAAACTTTAGGAGCTTGACAGAGGAGTCCTTTGAAGTACAGTCATTCGTGTACAGGGAGAAGAGCAGTGGGGAGAGGACACACCCTTGGGGAGCGCCAGTGCTGATTGTGCGGGTACTGGATGAGAATTTTCCCAGCTTCACCAGCTGCTGCCTGTCCGTTTGGAAGCTGTTGATCCACTGACAGACAGAGGTGGGCACGGAGAGCTAAGTTTATTTGGGCAGGAGAAGTTATGGGATGATAGATATGAACATATGATTCGTTTAGCGATTCATTTGTTCCCAAACCCCTTAGCACAATGCTAATCTGATTGGTCCAATGACCCAGTCTGTTGCGATTGGTTGACTGTGATCAGCACAAGACAGAGAGAAATGCCCACCACGGGCTTTTCATCATTGTTCAAGTAGTCAGAGTGCAGAGTTAATGTGTGAGTCCAATGCAGGAGTGCATTAAAGCGTGGCAGTTTTACATCAGCATATTGCTCTATTCTTAACCAGAAGTAAAAACAACGACACACATTCAGTATTAATCCACACAGTGGTAAAAGCTGAACTATTATGAAACTTGACTGCTGCTCGTGTGTAGGAACAGCTGATGGTGGTCATAGCAACGGCAAACGACAGAGGATCGCGAGCTCACAAACGCATTTAAAATGGTAAACAAAGCAGCACATGCCGCGTTTTCAGCATGGCCTGAGATGCGATATGTGAATATAAAGAGTTAACCAGATACAGTACAAGCCTCGCCGAGCGATTACAAGTAACAAAACACTATTAAACATATTTTGCAAGCTAGAGAAAACAATGTGGAACCGTTTTAATTGCACTTACTTACACTTGTGAAATGGAGAAAGAAACTGATCCATGAACTGTGTACTGATAAAATTCCTGTCAAGCTCTGACAAAATCCCATACATCAATAATCTTGTCTGATCCTTCGTTTAACAAACGGCCGACGAATCACCCGTTAAAGGGTAGATTATTGCATTAATCACCAGAACGTTCACTTATTAACTTATTAACGTTCACTTATTAAGGTTCACTCATCTTCAGTCGTGATCAGCCCCACAAACACCTGCACTCTGTTAGTGTCTGAAGTGAAAGGCACGTTCACGTTTTACAGGATCTGACACTTCATATTTGGTATTGTTTTGTGTTGATGTCGATACAGATGAATAATTTAAATGACTCTGAGTTTAATCTTTTATAAAAAAAAAATGATGGCGATGCGTTGGCGCAATAGGTAGTGCTGTCGCCTCACAGCAAGAAGGTCGCTGGTTCAAGCCTCGGCTGAGTCAGTTGGCGTTTCTGTGTGGAGTTTGCATGTTCTCCCTGCGTTCGCGTGGATATTGCTATATTGTCCGTAGTGTATGAGTGTGTATGGATGTTTCCCAGAGATGGGTTGCAGCTGGAAGGGCATCCGCTGTGTAAAAACATGTGCTGGATAAGTTGGTGGTTCATTCCGCTGTGGCGAACCCCAGATTAATAAAGGGACTAAGCCGAAAAGAAAATGAATGAATGAATGAATGAAAAAAATCTATATTTTGAAACAAGGTGCACTTTCAGATTTAAACATCAGCTGGATGTTTTCATTCACTTAGTGCTGTCTTACACACTGCATGGAAAGTCATTTTCAAAAACCCATAATAGAGGCTCTTAAACTGGAAATTCCACTGAAAACTTTAATAAGTTGAAGGACCCCATTCAAGATCATGTGACTGAAGCCAACTATGAAGCCCATGATGTGAGAAAAAATATTATTCATAATTTAATATAAAATAAATATTACTACATGACTTTAAGTGCCAAACAATGAAGACAAATCACTCTCACACTATTTTTATATTATTATTATTTGCTGTCACACCATAGGACATTTTTTACAGTACAGTTCCGTTAAAAAGTAAAAAAAAAGTAAAAATTAAATAATTGATAGTTAGTCAGTGACACCTTACATTTTCTCAAACATCAGACATCAACTAGATAAAAACTACTGTTTTCTTTTCTTTTTTTTCTGTATTTTTACTGCTCATGTTGTCAACTTTCCTGATACCATCATACTGTCTCGATTACATTCAAAATTCCTTCCACTATCATTGGAATGTATTTTTCAAGTTTAGGAAAGGAAATCCTTTTAAACTGGTGTTATAACTAGTGTGAAGCTCTTTATTATGATGTGCTGTCATTCTGCACACCTGCTCGAGGTCTCAGGTATAGAATGATCAAAGAGTTCAGACACGAGAATGAATCACAGGATGAACTCTCATGCTGCAGGTAATGAAAGAGGAGAGTCATACTGAAACATTGCTTTAGTAACAATGACTGCTCGTTCTTACTGTACAATTATGCACAGGCTTGTCTTATAAACAAGTGTGACGAAGTGTCTGGATGTGAGACACGGCTATGCACATGTTCAAAGGAGGAGTGTTTAAACATGCAAATGCTATGCAAAATCATATATGCCTATGTCAGAATAAGAAAGGTCAACAAGTTTCATGACGCACACTGTGCTCACTGATTGCCTAATGCGTTTTGCACACACAAATGACCATCAGTAGCGAAAATCGGCAGTTTTAGGGTGCTTTCACACCTGTAGATCGATTGTTTTGCTCCGAAAGAGGGATTTAAATTGTTACAATGTTTATTTTTGTTCTTGGTGCAGTTCGCTTTCACATGGCAAAGTCTATAAACGAACCAAAATAGTTAAAACAAGTCATGTGCTAGTAAACTCTCCTCATTTTGGTCAGAGTTTCAGGGTTTATATTTTAGAGTCCCACAGATTCCACTCAGCCATCATACGTCGTTATTTTAATGTATGATGATGAGAAATGAGACATTACAAGCGAAAAGGTGCACTTTAGTTTTGACACCCACAGACATCTTCCCCAAATCTAAATCAGAGAGGTAAAACTTTCTCATACATTTGTCAAGGGTTGTAAAAATCTATCTATTGAATCAATCTTACATTATAGAGAGAAATAACAGATGAATTGACCCTTCGCTAAGCCACACCCAAAAACCGCCACACACCAATCGTGGCTAAGCAACCATAGATACGCGGAGGAGCTCTGTCAAGCTTTAGAGCGAGGTAAACAAGCCAAAGCGTTACCCTCTGATACCCGGTATCCTAGAAGTTTGGACGGGGTGGTGGATTTCTTTCCCTTTTCAAAACCTGAAACCCAAGGGGAGAAATTCCAGCGTAGATCAAGGTCTGTGAGAGGTGCTAAAGGAGTAGAGTTAAGTTGGTTTTGTTTCGATATTCCTGACACATTCAGTGATAGACGGCAATAACTCACACACCTCTTACGTTACCCTAAAACGATCTAAACTGTGTTAAATACAAAGCAGGTTATGTTTCCCAGCTGTCTTTTTCTTTTTTTTCACTCGATATTATGAGCACTGCTCCGTTTCAGCCTTCGCCATAGTAGTCATACTAGTAGCAGTCATATTTCCATCTGTTTCAAGCTACGAATATTTGAAATTACAAATCAACAGAACAAAACAGAGATGTTATCACAAACTGAGCACTTGCGATCAATATACATTAACAGCTGCTGTTTTTCAGTAATTGATAAAGAGCACACAGTTATAGGTAACGTTAACTTACTGTACATTGTTATGGGTCAATGATGCTAATATTTGGTACAATTCCATCAGTTTCCTCTTTCTGGCTGTTTTTTCTGTGAATGAATTATGTAGAAGCACTGTCCATGCGTGTTTCCTCGTGGGTTAGTAACGCTATATTTCATTGCACAAGAATTTATCTATCAGGCGTTTTGGCTAAAATAGAGAAATCACGGTTTAAAAAGTTATTATTAGATTGTTTTAAAATGTCACCTCTCCTGCTGTGCATGAACTAAGCTGTTGAATGGTCAGCGTATGAGGCGGCTAGGCTAACCTAGCTTCAATCTTGATCAAATTATTTACTATTCGGCTGCGTATTATGTCGTGAATATACCCCTGTAATGCATACTGCAGTCCTTTTTTGTCTGGGTTTCTCGGGATATCTCACCTGTTCGCCAAAAATGACTAATTATATCACTGGGAATGTCTGACACTGGCGCATACACATTATAATAGACGGGCCAGACACGAAAGCTTGACAGGCGTAGCAACAGTAACTAAGGAGGGCGGGGCTTAGCGAAGGGTCAATTGAGACTGCAGTCAGATCATGAAGCGGATAAATGTTGATCTTTCTTTTGAAGTGTCAGTGCAGAAATGAACAAAACAACAGGCCTAATACAAAATACTATAAGATTAAAATATCAGATGGTAATTTATGTCGATTTTCCTAACATAAACAGCTCTCGTTGATATTTTAGCATGCTTTCACTTCAGTATTCGTATTCGAAAT
The DNA here is from genome assembly GCA_903798195.1 of Danio kyathit. NCBI lineage: Eukaryota > Metazoa > Chordata > Actinopteri > Cypriniformes > Danionidae > Danio > Danio kyathit. The sequence goes on from LR812540.1 coordinate 36,150,000, forward strand.
GAAACGCACATTTACTGGTAGGAATGATGACATCCTGCCCTACTCATAATTCTCTCTTAATATAGCCGTATGTAATATGTTACATATCCATAATACACTGTGATATGGCCTGGTTCAGTAGTTAGTTGGATCGTATTGCTTTCTCACTACAATTGATCCGCTCCAGAGTTCATTTCAATCGAGATGAGACCAACACATTCAGGCGATCTCGGACCGATTGTTTTGGCGCAAATCCGATCGCGATTACGGGTTTCACATATGCCAAATAAAACACGCTAACTGAGCAAACGAGTCAGGTTCAGAAACAAACATCTAGGCACCCTTAGGTTGACTGGGTGGTTTTAAGCAAATTGCATGTACTGGGATTTTTTAAGATGTTTTAGCCAAATTTTGTGAGGTTATTGATAATAAAAAGAGCTTCTCTGAATTTTAGTTTAAGGCACACACCCAAGTTAACTTGATATCCATGTGGAAAAATACCCTGCTGTGTGTTTGTGTGCAAAACACTTTGTATCTTCAAACAGACACAGTCTGATTTCTGCCAACTTCTGTTTACCATAGAGGTTTTTTCTCATGCTGGTCTATTATTGTGGCAACAAATATTTCACCCCATCAATAGCAACAAAAAAAAAAGGTTACTTCACACGTCTAATTGGGTCATTCTTGTAAACCTGACTGAAAGTTTGGTAATGAAGGACTACCGCATAAAACAAAAAAATACAAATGTACTGACTTTCCTTCCAGTCTCGGCTGTGTGTTTGGCTGAACTCTGCGTCCCATAAAGCACTTTAACTGCCCTCCACAATGGCTTCCCAGCATGCACCACAGGTCTGGAGAGATTGAGTTAAAGAACTGCTCTGTCTGTCTGATTTCCATAGCGACGGTTACCAGGCAGCCAGCAGAACTTAACACTGTGCTGGTGTGTCCGTGTGGAAACCGTCCCGGCCAAACTCTGACTTTGTGGTTTGTCTGTCAATTACGTTTCTACGGCTTGATAACCTAATTTACAGAGAAACAAACTACACAGGACTCAAATTAATGTAGCTTCAAATTTGTTTAGTTTTGAAACCTAGCCTATTTCATCAAACGAACACTGACAAAACAAAGAGAACATAAGCAATAACAGAAGTCAAGGCCTTAATGCACACATAATGTGTTAAGGAAGGTTATGGGATTGTTCAAAAAAAAAACAATGAACTGTGAAGAAGCGGTCACGTTACTATTGTCTGAAGAGTTCTTACGTGTGAAATCAAGACATTTCAAAAGCAATCAGTACAAATGGGAAACTTGCTTAAAGGTCCCGTGAAGTGCTTTGAAATGTGCCTTTTCAATTGGATGTTTAACGTAATCTTAACTGAACAATGGAAGGACATAGATGAAAAACTGAAAAAGAGGGCGGGGCATCGATTAGCCCCTCCCCTTTAAAAGAACAGCCAATAGAGTTTTGTTTTTCTCACAGCTCAGCCAGTGAGAGTGGTTGAGCTCAAGCGCATCAAATTAAATAAGCAAATACTAGAGAGCATTTGATGGGTCAAGATTTGAAGAGAAAATGCAGTATAGGCAGATGTGAAAAAAAATCGTTGATTTATTTAGGTGGAAGTGACAAACTGCAACCTTTGAATGTTTATATCAGTTTTTATATTTTCTAAACACAAATTTAGTCACTTAATTTCACGAGACCTTCAAGGATTTTATACCAGCTTCAAGTTGATCACACAAAGTCAATGGACTGAGCAACAGCAAGCAGCTTTGTTAGAAAGTGTCTTCTGGTAAAGCACAGCTCCATTGTGACATTATTCACAATAATGTTTTGTAATTGGTGCTGCACAATATATCGTTTCAGCATAGGTATCTGCAATCGACATTAACATCTGCTATGATCACATAGCAAGATCTGCAATGTTCAGTCAGGATTATAGCTGACCGAGAACTACACTGCAAGTCACTGCAAACTTGACCATAATAAGTGACCCACAATTTAATTTGTTTTTAAAGGTGCTGTATGTTCATTTTTGACTCTTCTAAAGCATAAAAAAAACTATAACATGTTTGCAGATATTTAGGAAATATGCTAAGTGAACACTTGTTTATCTGAAAAACAATGCTGAAGTCAGATATTCTGCTTTGAAAATGTGCGTTACGTGCTGGAACGTCCGGCTTTGTTTTTGGTCATTTAACCTTCGCAATGCCAGTTTAGCCAATTATATTTCAGCATCCCTGGTTGCCTCGGTGAAAAACAGCATATTTCATTCAGTCAGGAAGGCAAAGTATGCGCCTGCAATCGAAATGTGACCTCCGGTGGACAGCAGCAGTCTCCGAAATGAGACGCAGATTCAGAGTTCAACACAGGATCTTATTATTAGCAAATAATATAAATATTATGAACGTAAACATTAGGGGAGCAGGTTACATAGTAAGCCTGTGCCATAACAATATGCTACATGAAGAGATTTGCAGTGATAAGCAATTTGGCTGTTTGCACCAGACAAAACACTAGAGAAATTTAAATACAGCCATTCAGAAGCACAGAATAGTGCACTTACTGCACGCCAACGAAATGGTGAGGTTTCCAATCTAATTAATACATAATAAACCTCTTTAACTTTAATAAATATGTATAAGCTGAATCACTGATATGTGTTGGCGTGCAGTTTCAAACATTTTATTAAATTTTTTATGATCTGAGTTACACTATCTACTGATTTAGTATGGCAATAAATGTCAAGTAAAATGGCATTCAAACTCACATTATTAGCATTTAAGACAAAATAAAGCACATGAGGTGATCAGTTTATCCTGTTGATCACCTGTGAAAAACAGAAGCCGTTTCTAAAATAGAAATATCAGGTGTTGGTTAAATATTGCAACCTGCCCTTCCGTGGACTTGTCAGAAGAGGAGTCGAGTAAAAATGTGTTTTGATCCAAGAGTGCAATACCTAGTTCAACCACTGGGTGTCAAACTTACATACTGCACCTTTAGGGCCCTATTTTAACGATCTAGGCACAAAGTCCAAAGCGCAGGGCACAAAAGCATTAAGGGCGTGTCAGAATCCACTTTTGCTATTTTAAGGACGGAAAATTCAGCTTTGCGCCGCGGCGCATGGTTTAACAGGGTCGAGCTTATTCTCTTAATGAGTTATAGGTGTGTTTTGAGAATAAACCAATCAGAGTCTCATCTCCCATTCCCTTTAAGAGTCAGTTGTGTCGCATTTGCTATTTACATGTCGGACTTTGTAAGTGGAATAACTGAGCGCTTCACTAGTGAGAAAACAGTTAAACAGATCATCTGCAATGTGAGAATGAGAGATGAGCCTCCTCATTATTTACTTTCACTTTCACTCTCTTCCGTGGATAAGGAAAGGTGTTGTACGCACAGACATCCATTAGCCTACATAATTATTTAGTTTGTTTAGCGCAAAGATTTGTTTCAAAACTATTTCTAAATTCAGTTCTAATTTCCAGCAAACAAATAAATCTTAGCTGGTCTATTGAACCGTCTATTTTAGTTCCTCAAAATAGCAATGCGCCAGCAATGCACCTTAACACACCTCCTTTTTTAGACCAGAACGCCTATGGGTGCACATATGAGCGCAAATGCATTTGCTATTTAAACAGCGTGGTGCAAAACGTCAAAACCACACTTGCGTTGAGCTGAAATTAGCAAACAACATTTGCGTCGCCCCTTGTGCCGCATTGCGCCGGGTGTATGATAGGGCCCTTAAGGTCTGTGACTATGTGAGCATTTCTAAAGAGGTTAAAGCATTCAGGCACACTAAATTTCTACATTTGTGGCTTTAACAATGAACAATTATATTTAATTATTTGTACAATGAAGACATAGTAGTGTTATTTTAGATTAGACTGTTCAGTTTCTGTACCTAAATACTGTTAAGGTGGATTTATACTCAACACATCTGCAAGTTCGCTTAGGTGCACGCAGCAAATGTGAAGTCATCGCGATCAACATCATTTCGGCTGGCCATTTTTTTGGAACTTTGCATGCAGATCCACATCCGAAGATGCATGACTTGGAGCAGCGTCTGGCCAAGCTGGTGAATGTGCATGTGCAAAACATTTAGAAATAGTACAATCAATGGTGTGTACGTCAAGTGCACAGTTAGCGTAAGTATAAATCAGCCTTTCGGCCCCAGAAACCCATAACGCACTGTTTATTTTATTTTTCTCATCTAATTTTTATTACATTTTATGCAGATGCACACCCTACAAACTCTACTCTACAGACGCGCTACATTCCAATAAATCTAAAATTACGTTTTTTGTCCAAACAGATAATTATTATTACATTATATTCATATGGTAATATATATTGCAGAAAAAACTGGGCCAAACTGTTAGGCCAAAATTGCTGTGCAAGGCAAACAAACATACAAGCACATTGGATAAATTTTGCTGTGTGCAGGATTCGTTCAGTGAGGCGAACGGCATGATAAAAGACTAACCGTGGGAATCATCAAACATGTCACCAAAGCAAACCTGCAGCCAACATACTTGCAGAGGGTTACGCCATCGCACAAACTGGGCTGACATGCCCACACTTGTCATCAGATCAAAGCGGAGATGATCTAAACCCCATAACAATACAAAACATAGTAGCTACAGTAATATCAAACCACAAAACTGTATCAGTCATGGACGAAAATGAGGATTTTATGGGATTGCTAATACCTTTAATGTGGGCTAGAGTCCGTTTTGGTTTACTGTCTGATCGGACATGGTGTATTAGCTTTAGTCAACTGTTCACCTCACTCTGTGCACATGTGGGCCACACTTCAAACGCACCAGTCCAAGCCAAACCGGCAGAGTCTTGCCAAAGTACAAAGGTGAGATGGAGATATCCCGGGCTCTAATTCCCTGTGCGAGTATTAAATTGTGCTTCAATGAGAACTGGATGCATGGGAAGGAGCATAAACGATCCTGGCGTGAATTCCTTTTCAAACGTGAGGGTCCCGACCAACCCAAACCACAGTGCTCTTGGAAACCAGCTTCAACTCTGGGAATGGCATGCTTAAATGTTGAAGAGGGAAACAGAGGGGAACTAAAAATATCCAGAGGGAGGAAATTCAAGACAAATTCAATTGTGCCATTACAGTTTAATATCATTAACATGTTGCTTAAGCAAATAAAAGCAAAGCCTGGGGTCTGCTAGTCTTTTCTGCTAGGTTACGTTAAAGGGATCGTTCACTCAAAAATAAAAACATATTTACTATTTACACAAGGTCCATTAGATCCAAACCATTATAACTTTCTTTCCTCTGTTGAACACTGAAGAAGATATTTTGAAGAACGCTATAACCATTGAACTCCATAGCATTTGTTTTTCCTAATGGTTACAGGTTTTCAGCTTTCTTCAAAACATCTTCTTTAGTGTTCAAGAGAGTAAAGAACTCATTTGGAACTAGAGCTGCATAATATATTGTTTGAACATCATTTCGCAGGAACTCAAGAGATAGAGACAATGAGTTCACTGTACGCAAATGGCCTCCACAGTCACCAGAAGTCAATCCAATAGAGCACCTTTGGGATGTGTTGAAACGGGAGATTCACATCAATTTCCGACAAATCTGTAGCAACTGCATGATGCTATCATGTCAATATGGAGCAAAATCTCTGAGGAATATTTGCAGTACCTTATTGAATCTATGCCACAAAAGATTAAGGCAGTTCTGAAGGCAAAAGGGGTTCCAACCCGGTACTAGTAAGGTGTATGTTAATTATAAGATATTTCAAGTTAAGTTAAACCATTTGGACACAAGACATTATCAAGTGGTACTAGTAAGGTGTATGTTAATTATAAGATATTTCAAGTTAAGTTAAACCATTTGGACACAAGACATTATCAAGTTTTCTATTTTAATTATTAGATTAGATTTGATTAATTGGGTTTATATATTTATACAATAATGGCACTGTTATTTTACATTTGATTATTGAATTTCTATATCTCAGTACTGTTAGACACCACCGAAAACCATAGTGTTGTTTATATCATTTTAATCTTTGTTCTACTGTTTTCATCTGTGCATTAAATTGCACAATTTATCATTTAAGCATCGATATCGAAATGTGTGCATGCACAACAGTCACATCGCTGGATCTGCAATGTTGAGTCACGCTAATTGTTGACCAGAAGCTTGGACATTAATGGCAAAGTTTAACTATTGTGGATTTAATGTTTATTAATTGCATTTGTTTTTTTTTTGTTTTTTTGTTTTCTGTTAAACATATCAAGTGAGTTTAAAGCATTCAGGCACAAGAAAAAAAAACAAAAAACATTTATTGCTTTAACAAAGAGTAATTCAATTATACTTTCATAGTGAAGGCTGTAAATTAGAACTGCCATTAGAACTTACTGGACAATAGGGGTGCAATGGTTCAATCTACTCACGGTTTGGTATGCATGACGGTTTTAGGGTCATGGTTTCGGTACGGTATGGTTATGCTTAGAAAAAAAAAATGCCTACAGAACAGTTCAAAGAACAATAAACATATTTATTGGTTAACAAACACCTGACAATGCAACAGCTTCACACAAATAACTGTAGATTTGCAATGATTACGGCGCAAATTAGTGACTGCAGGTAAAAGAACATTACGCTGGATGCCAACATTATCCACACAAAAGCTAAAAAGGTTTATGAACCTTTTGCTGACAGCAATGAATGTTTGTACCTGACAACAGGTTTTGATCTTTAGTTTCAATCTATAATACTGGACTTACTTTTGTACGAAAGTTTGAACTTTGAGAATGTTTAAACAAGAAAGAAAAGTGTGGAAATGTTAATGCCTTTCTGAGAAAAGTGTATAAAGTGTGTAGTGAGGGGTTTTATAGCCTTAAAACATCTATAATAATTGTAAAAACTGTAACAATTAAATTGTAAAACTGACTACTTCGCAGATTTCGCCTATTGCAGGTTATTTTTAGAACGTAACTTTTGCGATTAATGAGGGACCACTGTATTTTTTTATCGTTTTGTAGATGCACTCCCCAACAAAATCATCAAAATCAATGTAAAATTGTGCATTTTTTTCCAAATACTTATCTTGCGTAATTATGTTTATATCGCAATATATATAGCAGAAAAACAAAATATCGGAATGTCAGTTTTTTCCAATATGGTGCAGCCCTATTTGGAACCACTTAAGGGTGAGTAAACAGCAAGAAAATTTCGATTTTGGGCGAACTATTCCTTTAATGTTGAGACGTCTTGATTTGTTTTGGTTGTGACAGCACAGATGAGGTCTGAACATAGCAAACTCCGCCCTGCCTATAATAGTCTGACCTTAAACACAGTCTCCGGACAGACGTGTAATTTAAGCAGCTCTCTTCCACACGCACGCACACACGCAGAGTGCTGACGCTACAGACGGAGAGAGAGATGAAAGAGAGGCTTGTTGAATCAGCTCCGATAGTGCAGACGTAAACACACAGGCCCTGTGTGCCGATACACCTGCTGCCGACCCTGCCTGGCTGCTTTCCACACAGACTGAAGGATGAGCGAGAATAGTATGTAGTGTGCGCCTCAGAAACACGTGCTAGGACAGCTGCTGCTAATAAAGCCCGGTGGGCAGTGCTGTAATTAACCGCGCTGTCACTCTGCCTCCGACCATCACAATCACAGAGACTACAATGACAGAAGGAATCTAATTCACGTTCACATACTGACACTCTAATCCTGTGGATAATTTCAAGCATGTCGCTTCAAATTAAAAACAACAACCAAAGAGTTACGAATGATCAAACTTTCACAACTTTAAAGTTAAAAAGGGGTTTGGAGTCTATGGAGATTCTATGGATTTTTACGATTATATCATTGAACAAAAAAAGTTATAATATTTTATATTATTATACAGTAAAAATTCTTTGTATATTATTAATTATTTTCTCTCGTTTCTTTTTTGTGCTAGCTTGGCTTAGGATTTTTGATTTTTGCACTCATTGAGTTTAGATAGCTAGTCAGACAGATAGACCGAACGATAGGTAGAACGATAGACAGATAGAACGCTAGATAGAACGACAGTAGGCCTGCACGATTAATCGATTTTAAACCGAAATCTGCAATTATTTTAATTATTACAATGGCAAGGGAGACAAGCGCGAGTAATTAAAATGATCTAACTAATGTTATTTAAAAAGCAGACAACTGTTACAAGAGAACCACACACACACACACACACACACACACACACACACACACACACACAAGCGTGTTTCTCTGCAGTGCGAGATTTCTCTACAGCGGTTCAGCTGTGATTTCCGCACATTATAGACTCTAATTGCGGCCGTTTATCTGTATCTGCGTCACTCATCGTGAATAACGACAGAGCCGCGCTGAACATTACAGCCAATCGCAGTCTTTCTGTTGAGTGCGGGAACACAATGATTGATCATAGGTGTTGAAGAACTCTCTCGACAACACCAAAAAAGCAAGTAGGATAATACATTTACTTTAAAATACATTGATTTATTTGCTATAAATATTCATGTTGTTCTGTTTGTGTACTTGAGTTTTGTTTGATGCATTCAAAAAGAGTGTTTGCTTTGAGCAGGTAAAATTTAGGGTACAGTGCATTTATCTGGAAAAAATCGTCAGTGCACCGCGAATGTCATGAAATCACTATAAAAATGTAACACAATCTAAATGCAAAGGTTTTAAAGGTTTTATGTATCTATATATACAATTTTATATTTAATTTATTTAATACTGTAGTTATTATCTTAATTTGTCATGACAACTGACTACTTTATTGGTAAAAAATGATGATGCTTATGGTCTTTCTTTGGAAAAAAAATCGCAATTTTGATCAATTTGGATGGATGGATGGATGGATGGATGGATGGATGGATGGATGGATGGATGGATGGATGGATGGATGGATGGATGGATGGATGGATGGATGGATGGATGGATGGATGGATGGATGGATGGATGGATATGTACAATGTGTCTCTTAATATTATGGTGGAAACGGATGCACGGATGATTAATAAACTGTTTAAAATAACTTTCACTTTTGCAGCATTACAAATGCCTTTACTGCCAATTAAATGCCTTTTTAGCAAAAATAAAACTGACCCCAAACTTTCACAAAAAAAAGGATAATTTTTGATGGTCATTTTTACGGAGTGAGTGATGAGCTGGAATGCTGTGCTATGTTAATCGACAGAATGTGACAGATGTTCCCCGTACAGCTTAACTTGTATTGAACCCAGAATGTTTCTTTAAACACAGTGTGTGTTTGCTGAAATGTCCGCAGGGGTGTAATCTGTGCAGTATGTTCACTGTAATCTCTCCGGCGTGTGTTAACTGTAATCTTGTGAGTGAGTGTGTGTGTGTGTGTATAATCTCTCTATACTGTAGGTCAGAGGTGCTGGACTGTGCATCTCTGGCTGGACTGTGTTGTTTAGAAGTGAGATGTGGATGACGGCGGTGTGTAATCGGGTGTGGTCTTCCACATGGGTTTTATGCTGCAGCTGCGGCTTTTGTGCGTACGACTGAGACGTAACTCAAAACATCATACCAAACACACAATTAACTTGATGAAAAACCCGCTCCTCTGACAAGAATAAAGCATAAATCTTTCATTGTGAGCAGAAAGCGGCAGTGTAAGGTGCAAACCAGCTGGCTTCAGAACTAACTTTAGAAGCTCATGCCAAGTTCTGAATGTAAACTTCACGGCAGTGTGGCATTTATTCAAAACCACATGGCTCGAGACAACCTATAAAGCCTATAAGTAAATGCTTTTACATTGAAAGCACATTCTTGCTGATTAAATTGGCAGAAAAACATCCTTATACAGTGCCAACAGACCAAAACATGTTTGTTTTACAATATTGTGTAGATAAATGCTGTTTCAGTGTGCACTGAAAAGAAAACGTAGGCGAAGGGTATAACAATTCCACTCAAAAATGACTAGTAAACAGCAACATAATGAGAAATTCGAAACTGTGTGGATTAGTTTACTACGCGTATGTTCAAGCACACGTGAAACTTGTGATGTTTTCAGTGTCTGCAGTTTCATGATATAAGTACAGGAACAGACTAACTTTATGCTAGGGCTCCACAATATATTGTTACAGCATCGATATCGCAATGCAATCATACGCAACACTCACATCGCGAGCATATGCAGGGCTTGAAATTAACTTTTTTACTTGGTAGCACCGGTGCTCCCAACTTCAAATATTTAGGAGCACCAGAAAAAAATTTAGGAGCACCCACCAAAAATGAATGAGCACCATTGCAAATTGTATATTAAGGGATTTATAGTATTTGAAAACAACATCAATCAGGACTAACAAAAACCAGACTATCTAACTATCTAACTAATGCTGTGATGACTTATTGATATCTGTGCAATGATTCCAAAATGAATGTCTAATAATTATAAAATATTATTAATGATGACGATGTCAATAATACTTACAATGAATAACATTTCTCATTATCATGCTGCCCTGAATGTGCATGAATATGAGTTATGTACTGTAAAAGGTCCTGCTGTTACTTTATGAAAAATAAATTTATGGTTTGCATCAAACAAAAAATGAAGCATCGCAGTAAGAAATATTTATTTTGCACTATTGTTTTTATATGCATGTCAATTTAATAAATAATATTTCTGCTACAAAACATAAACATAAGATTATCATAAATCATTCTATCCAATGCTGAAAGCTGCAAAGCAGTCATCAGTAAAATAATATACATCTCAAGAAAGAATGGACCAAAGAAAGTAAGAAAAGTCTTTGTTATGAGCCGCAGATTCAGTTTAAACTTAGTAAAGGCGAGCTTCTTTCGATGATGTGTGCAGTGTTATATTTAGCGGACATTTGCGCTGAACACGCAGTGAAGGCAACGCATCGAGATTCGGGCACCTTCTCCGAAAACGCTCGACTGATCTCGGCTGGCGCCCTTATAAGCTCCCTGTTATCTGACAGCGGGAACCCTTGAGTGATTGACAGCTAATATGAACCAATATAGCGGCAGGGAAGTCCGATTCAGCACGATTTTAGAAAAAAATAGAAACAAGTCCCACTACAACCATTATATGCAGTCGCACAAATGCTCCCAAATATATTATGAGGTCGCATAGATTAAATTTCGGGCGCATATGCGACCAAAATGGTCGCAATTTCGAGCCCTGATATGCAATGTTGAGCCTGGATTATAATTGAACATTTCGTAAGGGTTTTTGGAGACCTGTGACCATGCAACGGTTCTAAAAGCATTCAGGCATAAGAAATTGTACCATTTGTAACTTTGATAAATTAAGATCAACTGAATTGATTATAAAACGAAGACTATGCAGTATTATTTTACATTTGATTATTCAATTTCTGTATACCTAAATACAGTTTGACTCATCAGAAAACAATCAAACGCTGTTTATTTAATTGATATCTTTTTCGAATTGAATTTATCTACACTTGTAGATTGTTTCTTGTATTTTACGCATATGTACTCCCCTACAGAATCATTCCAATCAATTCTTGAATCCCAATTCTTCCAAATTTCTTCTAAATAGTTATCGCAGTTAAATAGTTAAATCTTATCACAATATATATCGCAGAAAAAAAAATATCGCAATGTTAGATTTTTCTAATATCGTGCAGCCCTACTTTATACCTAGATCTTGCTCAGAGTCACAATGAAATTATTTCACTATATATTTTTTACTGTTTACTTTTATGTAAACAGAGAAGTCTTTTTACAACAACCGGTCAGTTCGAAAAACATATATTCAATTCAATTCAATTCATCTTTATTTGTATAGCGCTTATACAATGTAGATTGTGTCAAAGCAGCTTCACATGGAAGATTATAGCGAATTGAAACAGAGTGAGTTCAGTTTTCAGAGATTAAGTTCAGTTCAATTTAGCTCAGTTATTAAATAAATATATATTAAATATTAAATAAATTATTTTATAAACAAAAAATAAATACATGTATGTTACAAAACAAACATACAGTATAAAAAAGTGATATTTTATGGAGTTCCTAAAGACTTTATCCATAAGAAGAAATGTTGTCATTACATTTAACTATTAAAATCATCTATTTTAGAAAATAATCTAAAAGCAAGATTTTAGTAGTTTTTAATGACAAAATGTAAATTAATTAACCATTAAAATGCAGTTTAGAAAAAATTCAATGTGAAATTTTTTTTATCCAAAACAATGAAACTGAAGGGGGAAAAAACTGTTAAATCAATTAGGCGGCAACAACCAGCTACAATTTATAAGTGAGTTATTGAATCATAAATTGAAAATGAGACAAAAAAAATTATTGTTATAAAAAATAATAATATTGTTGTTGAACAAGATTATAATCACATTACATTTTTATATTTAACATTATCAGCAAGACATCAACAGTAGCGAAGGTTGTTTTTCACTTTCACAAACTGGGTATTAAATATATTCATTCATTCATTTTCTCTTTGGCTTGGTCCCTTTATTAATCAGGGGTCGCCACAGCGAAATGAACCCCCAACTTATCCAGCATATGTTTTATGCAGCGGATGCCCATCCAGCTGCAACCCATCACTGGGAAACATCCATACACACTCATATACTACGAACAATTTAGCTTACCCAATTCACCTGTAGTAAAAATGTCTTTGGACTGTGGGGGAAACCAGAACACCCGGAGGAAACCCACACGAACACGAGTAGAACATGCAAACTCCACACAGAAATGCTAACTGACCCAGCCGAGGCTCGAACCAGCGACCTTCTTGCTGTGAGGCGATCATGCTACCCACTGTGCCACCGTGATGCCTGGTATTAAATATTTTATTTCAAAATGTTATTTATTCAGCAGGTTATTTCTTGATTTAATTTTTGTTAAAATCACAGGTTCTATAAGTTATTCTTGTTAAAATCAAAAGTTCATTGCTGTAGAGTTCTTGAAGTTAATGGAAAGCAAATTACATTTCCCTCCTCTTCTTGTTGCTGATCCAAAATGTCTGATTCATTACTCAAAAACTGTATTGTGATTCAAACTACTATACTGATTCACAGGTCACATTCATAAACTGATTTCACTGGGTCCTGGTCAACCACATTTTCATTTTTGGCTCAACAACAGTTATTGGCTGGAACATCAAAAAAAAAAAAAGTTTATCTAAATAATAATTCAATAATCTTTGTGTCCATTATTTTAGTTCACATCATGCGTGTGTGTTTCCTTACTGGACTCTGTAGTATTTGTGTGACCCTCTTCTTCTGCTCCATCATGTTGAAGTCTTGCCGCAGGTCGGGTGACATGTTACGTGCGCGCAGATATTCAGGGTCATTTTCATTGACACGATCAAAGTATCCCTCTCTTTTGCCCACGCTGGGTGGCGGAGGGGTGGTCACCACCTCCTGTCTCAGCTCGCCACTCATCTCTAGCGGATTTACCTGCTGTCTTCACCTGGAGAGAAAGACAGGTTTAGTTAGGCGACTGTTTATTTTAATGCCATGTCAGCATTGAAAGCTATCTTCAAGGAAAAAACAATTACAGTAATACAAAAGCTACATAAACACCAGGGATGTCAAAAGTATTCACTTCGAAACAAATTGATTCTAAAAGCTGTATAAATACCAGGGTTGTCAAAAGTATTGACTTCGATACAAATCAATATTAAAAGCTATATAAATACCAGGGATGTCAAAAATATTAACTTCGATACAAATAGATACTAAAAGCTATATAAATACCAGGAATGTCAAAAGTATTGACTTCGATACAAATCGATACTAAAAGCTATATAAATACTAAGGATGTCAAAAGTAACGACTTTGATACAAATCAATACTAAAAGCTATATAAATACCAGGAATGTCAAATGTATTGACTTCGATACAAATTGATACTAAAAGCTATATAAATACTAAGGATGTCAAAAGTATTGACTTCGATACAAATCGATACTAAAAGCTATATAAATACCAGGAATGTCAAAGGTATTGACTTCGATACAAATCGATACTGAAAGCTATATAAATACCAGGAGTGTCAAAAGTATTGACTTCGATACAAATCAATACTAAAAGCTATATAAATACCAGGGATGTCAAAAGTATCAAGTTCAATACAAATCGATACTAAAAGCTAGGGATGCAACGATATCATTTTTTGGAACCGATCCGATCCCGATACCAAAATTCTGAGTATCGACCGATACAGATCCGATCCCGATACTGTGCCGTTAATTTTTTTTTTAAACCTAATACAGTTTCTATAGTTCTGGTGCTCAGATAATATATCTTCTTTGGTAAAAATAACAGACCTATATGCCTACTGTATATGACAGATGACACAATCTAACTAAAAACATGATGCTTGCTGTAAACTTTAGGTTAGATTATTTGAGCATTCCTTATGACATTGATCTGTTGAGGTCCAGCTTATTTTCCCTTTTTTAATATTAATATTTTTCTTTGAAATCTGTAGGCTACCACTATTGACCCTAATCATTGGTAAAATAACCAGCCTTTTAGCAAAGCCTGATATTTTTCCGTAGGTTTGAAGCAAACTAAACCCTCTGAGGCAAGTTTTACTTAATAAAGATTACCTCGCCTAAACTCACCTCGAGTGAGATGGAAAAACTGAAAGCATGTCTGAAAAATCTTTTTTGTGTCCAAAAAATTATCTTTTTGAAATGAATTTTGTTTGGTATAATTTGTTGGTTATTCTAATGTATTTTTGTTGGTCCATTATCTACAAAATAAACAAGAATATTTGAGGTGAAGTTCAAAACAAGGTCCGCTTATGCTTCAGCGCACAAACTGGTCTGTTAAATAAAATATTAATATAAATAAAATGACTGTGAAACATTCAGTTTCAGAGTAGCCTATATTAGGCTAAATAATTTTCTGTTGACAATCCATAACAATCCATATTGCGCCCGTCAGTTTCACTTTTATTAAATTAATTAACTACTTTGGCCACAATGAGCCAGGCTTTACAAACTATACTTTTAGAAGCACTAAAAGTATTCACCTCGAAAGAATAAACTCAGTCGGAAGGATTGGAGAACAGAAACTCATTGTGAGAATAATCTTACGGAGCGGCGCATGTCGGTGCGCTTGATGCATCACTGAGACAGGCGCAATGGAGGGAAGCGCTGAACTGAACATAAGTTTAACCACTTAAACATTCACCTGTGCTTCACATTAAACTATAGAATGGCTTCAGAACATTTGGGATATAATAGGCATACATGAAAACTTTCCAGTACCTTATAATAGGCTACCTTCGTGGCTTTTGTTGGCTTCTAAATTACACAGAATATAGCGCACACGCAAGATCGGATTTGGATCGGTATCAGCTGGCCAATACCCGATCCAGAAAAATATGCGCTATCGAACCGATATCCGATCCAAGTATCGGAATCGGTGCATCCCTACTAAAAGCTATATAAATACCAGGGATGTCAAACGTATAGACTTTGATACAAATTGATACTAACATTTAAAAAATTATTAATTTCAAAAACACATGCTGATTGGCCATTGTGTTCACATGCTCAACAGATAGGAATGTGATTGGCTCTAAATGTCATTACTTCACCCATATATATGAGTGATCCACTGAGAGATCACAGATGTTAGTGTGAAACAACTGTTTTTTTCTTTTCAGTATTGTCTGTTTCTGAAATTGATACGTTTGACAACCCTTAAAAAACAAAATACAAATCAAAGAAGCAGATAAACAAAGCAATTAAATAGAATTAAAAAAAATTCAAATGAAAATAATACAAATTCTAAAATGTTTTCTGGTGAAGCCATTTTAAACAATTCCATAAGAGAGTGCATCACACTTAAAAAAAAAAAAAAAAAAAAAGTCTTGACTTAAAACCAAGACGGTCCAATAAAGTATGTCTGATAGACAGGAATATCTTGCAAAACATACGCAGAAGTGAATGTTTATCTTTAAGCTAAAAAACATGAGTCTGTTTTGAATGACCAACACATTAAAATCATAAACACCTGGTAAAAACCACATGATCAAATCTTGTTTTAAAAGTTAAAATTCTCAGTGAGATTTGAGGATGGATTTCATGTAATACATTTTTGTGCATGTATCTCACTCTTCTTGCCACTTGTGTGACAAAGAGAGATTTACATTAAGAATGTTCTGTGAAAACATCATTATTTAAATTATATTTCCAATTAGATTAGAAAATGAGCACGACTATTTTTTTGTAAAAGTCCAAATTCCATTGTTGATGTTGAGTCACATTAGTATATTTAGAAATAAATGTAAAATATTTCAAATGAAATGCTTTCAAACCTCATAAACGCACTTTCGTTTACCTCATACTAGGGTTGGGCCGATAATAAACTTCATGATGCTGAGCCGGCATCGCAATCCATCGCCCCGCCCCACATTTATATTGATATATAGCTTATTGTTTGCATGTCATTTTAATAGCAATAACAGTCATTTCATGAGCTGTGTTATATTTTACTTATAGCTGCCGTTTGCACGGCTGACAGCATCGTGAGGATTAAATACATCGTGAGGATTATACAGCACCTCTCGCGCTTAAAATGTGTATTCAGTGGCAAACGCTGTTACCTGCAAACCCCGTCCCACAGACTTTACAGTGAATGGCTTTAGTTATTTTCATAGCGGACTTGAAGCCACTGGAAGTCTTTTATCCTCTCTTGGAAAAGTGTAAATGGTGGATTAACATTCAGCACATGATCACTAATAAGATGTGCCATTATTAGTAACGTTATGGTTTCTCTAAACCTGTCAGCGCTTCACAGTTCCGCAGTTGCAGCTCCTGTCATGTTAAAGGCAGAAGGCATTGACTGAGTGATTGACAGCTGATATTAACCAATCCATTCGCGTT